>CABEEJ010002273.1:58827-117050 GCA_901482245.1 Timema douglasi | reverse complement strand
AAACACCCTCTCAGATTTTAATAAGACACAGCATCCAAAGAGGTGTCGTGGTCATCCCAAAAAGCAATAACCCTGAACGCTTGAAGGAGAATATTCAGGTAAGTCTTGGAATGAATAATTGGATATTGTAAGCTTATGTTTCACAAACTAGAGTATGCAACGCAGCACAGAGTTCTGTTTGTTATAAAATATGTTTTTGATTATGGTAAGTGTGATGAATAGATTAACGGAAATTTTGGCGCTATGTCACGGCATTTCATAAGCCTTTCTTTAAACCCTCTTTGATGGTTTTGTTTATCTAACCACCAGATATTCTACGTTTATCTTTATTTTTCTGTAATTTACAGTTTATAGTGGCAATATATAAATATGACAAAGAATTAAGTCTCCCAATATACTGGACTTACAGGGAAGAGAAAGGTTAAGGTTTGAATCCCATTTGGTTTTAATGTGATTTTTTTTTTACCACATATGATGCTTCACAATGGTTTCTCCATACACTCTACAATCTACATGTTAACAAAGGTGCAACTATTCTAAGCTACCTACCCAATCCCTACCACTTTGAATAAATTATTAATAACCAAAATGTAAAATGTAATAATTCTACTCCTACTACTACCAATAATATTACTATTTTTTAAGATAATAATTCAATCTCTTAAACAAGGTCTTAAGTTATAGAATTGCGCAAAGAAATAAATTATATGCATATAGAGAGAGATTTGATTCTCGACCTCCCTGCTACAGGTAATCCTTTATTTTGTAAGACTCACGCCTTAGCCTGTGAAACACCTTCTATGAATAATTTATAAGATACATCCTTTTAATTATAGTACTACTATAGTCATAGTAAATATAAAAATATATAATTTGTCTTAAACATTTACCTAATTACAATAAAATATATTTATTTTGTAGGTATTTGACTTCACCTTGAGCCCAGAAGATGTTTACGAGTTGGACTTTCTTGACAGGGGTGTAAAAGGTCGGGGTGTTCCGCCTTTTGGAGGAATGTCTAAGGGGTGAGATTAAGTTAAAACACTTGAGTGAATTTCAAATCAAAGTTTCCACTTTAAATGCATATTTAAACACCAAGAAGAGGAGAGAGTATTAATATTTAATCTATTACGAATAACTCTTCACAAATATTGATTGTGTCTTCCAATGCTAGTAAATATATCTTTGGCAGTCACTACTTTATTTCTATTTTCTTATTTCCCTTAACCAACCAACAGTCACCTTGAATAAAGGGGCTACTAATAATCTATATTTTAACCTCCCTTGATTATTATTCATGCTTAGAATAACCTGGAATGCATCAAGGTTTTTCTAGTCACACTTTATAGTAAGTAATTTCTAGAAGTGCAATATAGAATTTTAAAATTTCAATTAACGGAATACGCTTTTGTCCATTTGCAAGTGTGTTCTTTGAGAGTTAAATTTGATTATTTCACCTCAACCTCCAGGCCTTATAGCATCAGATATTTAAAAAAACTTGCAACCAAAACAATTTTCCTAATATTTAACTAAACATGAGAAAATAGAGTTTCTTTAAAATAAATCTACAAAGTATTGTAACTTAGAAGATGTACAGTATATGGGGATTGTGTTTATTTTAAATAATAAATAATAATTAAAAGTTACTTGTAATATATTATATTTAATCAACAATCATGTAAAATTACTTCCCTTTGTTTAAAGATTTTATTAATAATGATTTGTTCTAATAATATAGCTTATGTTCACAGATTTAATAAATTATTTTAAATTTTCAGAGTTTTGGGGCACCCAGAGAATCCTCAAAAGGACCCATATTAAATCTGTAATTTTATCTATAAATATTTTGATCACTTTAAAGATATTGTTAATGGTGGTTCATTAAATAAAATGTGTAATTGATTGTATGATATAAATGTAATCTGAAAGATAAAGAACTTACCTTGCTTGTGCACACGAAGCTGAAGCTTAGAAGATAGGGCCATAGCATTCAATCAAGGAAAAACTGTTATCTTTCTGGTAAAGGAAGTTTGCAACACAATCCTGAAATAAATAAAATAAAGTTTGTTGAACAAGATTATCTAAAGTGTAAATTAAATTATTATATTAATACTTTTAATTTATCATCATAATTATCATCACCATCAACACTGTTTACAGCCTGTGGTGGGGTCAGTTTAGTAAAATGCCTCTATCTTCCTCTATTTTTCCACCATTATTCCTCCTTTAATCGCTTCCCCTCTTCTCCTCTCATTTTAAATCTTGACATAGCGCTCAAACAATGCCCCCAGTCAACAAACAGAGAGTTAACGAATATGACTAATACACTAATTGCTAGCGTCCGCCACCAGGCCACCTGTTGGCTTTAGGGTTGATAGTTTGGCGCATGCGTGAGCAGTTCCAACAGCATTCACCATTAAAATCGTCAAGGTCAAGTGTTCACCAAAGAATTTGGATAATAAAAAAATCTGATGTATATTATTTTCAGGAGACATAGATTGCCTTAAAAAGCGTCCTTTGAGGTTTTAATTTAATAAATTTTCCCAGGGGTGGGCCCGCAGTCCCCCTCACATCCTGTGGTTTATGGATAACCCCACTGACTCCCCAGTTTGTCCTACCCTTGAGAATAATCCTGCGGGCACCCTTGCCGCTCCCATGTCTTTTTAGTCTTCATTGAGGCCTTTTCCTCAGCCTTCATTTAAATGTTTATTATGGCATTTTTAAATATTTATGTTAAAAATCTGAAAAGCCCAAAATATAGGACAAATTGAAAAATTAAAATTCAGATAAAAATATAATCTTTCAAAGAAAAACTTTGCCAAGGTTGAATTAAATCAATGTATGTGTTAATATGTTCTATTGGGACATATACACAACAGATAAATGCAAATTGGCGTAGTCAAAATGGAAAACTCATGTCACTCATTCAATAAATCAAATAATATTTTTATGTTTTTATTTATTTTTACACTCTGGCAATATTTGATAGATCTTCTATACAGAGAGCCTAGTATACGATCGACACAATTAAAAATTTCCCGGCCCAAATGCCCTACCCCCCTCCCCCGCCCCCCCAGTCACCTAAGCAAGCTCGTGGCCCTGTGCAGGCGCATTGTTTCCACATCTCTAAGGGTGGCCTTGGGTGTGTATACATAATGTATATAAAAAGGATGCATGGCCGCCGGAAGGGGGAAGGGCTGCGAGCGGAGTGATCACACTGGGTACCGCTGACAAGGGGGCTCCGTTCATACCCATTTGTGTTAGTAAATCGTTTATAAAATGTAAAGATTGAATATATAAAAGGGCATTAGATCATATTCCAATGGATTATGTTGCTAAATTTTTAAAATGAGTCTTATAAACATTGAAAATAAAATTGTATAATGTGTTGTGTTATTAACCATCAGTGTAGTTAAATTGGTAAAGTGAAAAGAGCAATCACTGTAAGCCAGTGTCACCGCTACGACATGAAATCGTTCAGTTCACAACCAGTGAGTCACAGGCCGCGTGATGAACCTTTTCCTTCTTTCCACTTTCTTCTAATAAATCTGCTGACACAGTGAATAGACAGAGATTTAGACTACAAATCAATTAATATTTTGATTGTGTTAATTATGATTTCTCAAAGTGAATAGTCAAATTCTGAACATTTCACAACTACAACAACAATTTATGATGTGTTCGTTTTGATTTTTCGAATTGTGTGAATAAAATACCATATTTATACTCAAATTTATTTACTTAACCCTGTTATTCAAAAATAAAAAGGTTAATATGCACCCTGGGTTGGGCCTATCAGCCATGGTGTCAGGTTACAGGTATGTGCTATCAATTAATGATGACTATTTGAGCTAAAAACATCATCAAAAAGTGCGAAGCATAATATTTAGATGCTGTAAAAATTGTTTTTTGATTGGTGTCAGTCTTTACAATAAAGGATGCACTACTTTTTATTTACTCCATAACAATAACCCTTAGAATTATGGTGTACATGCGAGATGGTATGAGTGGCAGGGAATGTTTGAGGGGCGCTTCTTTCAAGACTGCCCAGCCGCTGACTTTACACGCGAAGGTACTAAAAGGATGTATTTTAAGAGAATCTTAAGAACGATAAAATATAGTATTTTTCAAAATTATAATTGTCGTGAGTCAGAATGAACAATGAAATTATATTATACATGCCAATCTAATAGCTACTTCCCATTTACTTTGTTAATATTTTGTCAAGTAGTATATGCAGCTCTTTGTTGTCTGAGTAAAAACTATTTTCAAAAAATGTACATAAATATTAAAGTAGTGGTGCTATTTGGTTTGTTTGAATGGTAAATAAGGCAGTATTTTGACAACTTTCAGACGGGAAGAAGCTTTTAATATCCCCCCTCCACCACCTCCTCCTCCATGACTATAGTCTTGAATCCACACCAAAATATAAACAAGATCTGTTTACCATAACGACCATTCAAGATGCGACTTTAATATGGAGTGTAGAGAGCAATTCACACGGTCAGTTTTAACAAGAGTTGCTTACCCTAGCAACAAACAAATCCACGATCCTTTGTGATCCTTTGTCATCTCCCGTCGGCAAACGTTATGACACATTTATATATGTAGGGTGAGTACAAGGGGGATAGAATGGAAGTTGGCTTTCATGAGTTACACGGCCTTGAAGGAGTATTCCTCTTCGAGGACCAAACACTCGCTTTTGACTTTCAAACTTAGCCCGTTAAAGGGTGGGGGTAATGGAAGAAATGGTGGTAGGCTCCGTATCCCTCATTCTCCTTTATACAACCATCCTTTGCCATGTCAATAAGAAATAGGGGAGATAAAGTTATGAAAATTATTATTACAAGGTAAATAGGAAGGCTCAATGCTAGCTCTCAAATATCTTAAAGAGTGACCTGATGGTCTAGGAGTAAGGCATCAGACTTCTGTGTTGGGGGTCAGGGGTTCAATCCTCGGTCCCGGCACAGATTTATCTGATTGCCAAACCCTTCCTTCATATCTGACAAGACGTGTACTAATCACAACTTGTAAATATGGGAAATGCCAGGCCTCCACCGTGGTTTGGATTCCACGTCAAGCTCTAGGTCCGCCATTTAATCTCAAAATTGTAACACTACAGATTTTTTCATGATATAATATTGCTGCGATGATATTTCGGTTGTCTATAGCTCCATGGTCGAGTGCCATCATCACTGTACGGAATAGATACCGTTTAACTAGCTGTTAATTGCCCCGTGGTCGAGCACTAATTAAATCGGTATATTTAATCAAATGAAAGAAAGAGAACTATTGATGACTGTTTATTCACACATGGTTTATTTAAATGACATGTGTTGATTACTGATACGTACTCCAAATAAATAGTTGATATCAATACACACTTTTGATATTAACGTACATTAATGTATTCTGTGTTAAACTGCGATTGCGAGAGCCAGTGCTAGTGCATTTGTGCGTCCCTGATTGCGTTGCTTGTGCCTTAAACATACGCCCAAGTGGCTTATATATGACATACCCTTGCCTCTTGGTCCCTTCGTCAACAGTGTAAAAACTAACTAATAGAAAGTCTCCTGGCGACAGGTGTTGTGAAGGCTACCGTCTTATTGGTGTAGGGAATTTGCATATTTGGCCAAATACTGCGTAGTTCTTTTGATAAAAAAAATTATATAAAAAATATATTTTAGTGGTGTAATCCTTTTCACATTATTTCTGAAAAGCAAGTGTTTCTTCATCGATTAATCATAAAAGGATACTCTACATATGTTACTTTAAAGAAAAATTACCTTCATCGATGAGTTTTTACATATTTTAGAGCGATCCAAACCAATAGCATTACAATACCCCTCATTTGCTTATATCTTAAAAGAATTTAATGAATTTTGATAGAAGCAAATCCTATAATGTGCAAGAATTACGTCATATTTAACATTTGATCATTCTTAAAATTAAACATATATAAATTTGTTGAGTGTAAGTTACATAAATTGTACATGTGTGTAAACATTGATTACAATTTACTTGTATAACAATACAAAAGTTATGATATATTATTTATCCGTTGTCACAATTGATTATGTTTAATGTTCAGTCTCCTAATGAATAAACGGAAAGCAAGAATTTCCTGTTTAATGTTCATTTTTATCTTCCTTACTTATTTTCTTTATTTCACTGAAAAATTGTAGCACTTGTTGTTGTTCTGTCCTTAAAATATTATTTTCACATAAATATTTGAACCAAATTATAAATGGTTTTGGTTGAATAATCAACTTTGTATTTGAGTTTAGGTAAAATTAGATTAATTTTAAATTTAATAAATCCAAGAATAATTTGAAAATCTTGAAAATTAATATATATTTATAGCTGAAGTACCTCAAAGTATCTTAAATTCAATTTAAACCTTAAATCGTTGTAATAAAATATAAATATTGAAATTATTTTTACAAAATGTTAAATTTAATCATCAATAAATCAGTTATTTCAATTAAAACTCAAATCTGTGTGTGTTGTTAGTTATCCAATCATTCATTGTTTACCAAATTATCTACGGTAAATATTTGTAGCATAACATAAATTTAAATATAACTTGACTTAATTAAACTGTTCTGTGAAGTAGAAAGGCATAAAAACATTTAGACGATTGAGTTTTAAAAGGAACAATGGGAATATATACTTTCTTAGTTAAAATAGTTCGGAGAGTCTTCAGAGATCAAGAAAACATTTTACAGCGAATGTGTTAATTGCCGAGTGCATGATCCCTACTGTTTCTCTAACGAAATTCTTATCGATTGAGACGAAAAAAAGTCGGCTTATCTCCCTGTTAAAAATACATTAAAAGATGAAAAATTCTCTTAAAAGCAAGCCGCAGAAAGTAGAAGACGGGTCCTTTAGTGGAAAACTGACCTTTGATCCCAATCTGGAGAGAGTGTATATTGTGATGAATTTTTGCCCATAACTCACATCTTGTTTGCTAGAATTACCGTTATTATTGACCTACATTGCTAAGTAAAGTGCTGTGATTTCCCTCTCCAAGTTTGAGCCTCTTTTCATATCCGCTCGAACATGCCACTCCATTGAATTTTGCCCGAGGAAGGAGGTTTTTGGGTAGGAGTTTATTGGTTTGGGAATTTTTTTATTATTGGTAGGGGGAACGTGCAGTCTTCGGCACTCTTCCCGCGACGTGTCGGCAATTCTGTTTAGGCTAGATAGTGGGAACAGAAACCAAACTTTGTGGGACATTGTCCCCCTCATGGGGGTTATATAATTTATCCAGAAAGAGTGTTAAATTATTAATACTCAATACTTGTATTGTACTGTTCTATTTTTAATGCAGATTTTTTTTATATAGAACTGGAGCTATTCATGGCTATTAATTGACTATCAAAGACACCAAACTGTTGGAATATAAAGTGTTGAGGGAATACAAACATAAAAAACAAATTTCACTAAAGCAGAAATACTAACTGTCACCCACAAGGGTGACACAGTGTTTTTACTTCGAATATAGTTATTACAAACTGACACAGACCACCTCTTTACACTCGGGATATGACAGTTTATCATCATACCAGCATTTATTATTAACATCAATAAACAACAGAGACAGTTCATCAACAACTTGGGCTATTTACTCGGTGAGCCGGCATTTTCGCAGGCACGCCTGTACGTTGGGCTCACAATAATGAGAATCAAATAATTTTTCTTTTCATTGAAAATTGGGAGGAACAGAGAAATTTACGAAAAAATATACACACACATTTTTGTTTTTAAATAAATATTCAATTAAGGAACCGTTTCACGCTTTCATTTGAGTAAATATTTGATCTACTTAGAGTCTCTAATTGAAATTCACCTCCCTGATTTTGAGGGTCAGCAAAAATGTTTCCTATTAATAATCTATGTCCAACAAATAAATAACAATGGGATACACTACACGACCAGACATGAAACTGTTAATTTTTCAACGAGTATTATGTCAGTATTACAATATGAATCGAAAGTGTGTTAACAGAAACAAGAGAATAACATTGCTTTAATGTTAGGAACTTGATTTAGTGATATGATAGGCTAGTTCCCTGATAGGTTAAAATGTATTTGCTTGGGACACTGACTATACATTGAGCATATAGTAATAATTAAAATCAACACTATTGGATCCACCCTGGGTTAATATGTTTTTGTAAAATTTAATCTTGGTGTCATGTTAGTGGAAATTTGTTATTTTCTTGTTTTACTTGAAAGATTTCCTTGTATATTGTTTTTTTAGGATCATTTGAGTTCAGCTACATAATAATGAGTTGGTTAACTTGTGATGAATATTTTTAAGGAGCTGATAACATAAAGTATATTTTCATATACATGTATTTGCCGTCTTTATTTTTATATGTGACAATAAATAAACTGTTAGATCATTTCGGATAATTTTTTTTCCAACTGGTATACCCTACCTGTGAATTTTTCTTATTAAATTAGAAAAACAACCAATAGCCAGGTATATATAAAAAAAGATATTACCCATGTATGCTGACGATGAGCATACTTTGTGTGTGATTTGTTAAATGGAGATGTAGGATAAGAATATTTCCCAGGTACTGTCTTAACAAATTCTGCGTACTTTGGCCATACTTCATGTAACATCTCTAGTAATAGTCTTTAACACCAAGTTTATATATTGGTGATGACTGATGATCCATATTATTGCACAGTTTTAGACAATAACCATTTGTTTAGTTTAACATGGTATTGTCTCGAGTTTAATTGTGATTATTATCAGTAGATAGAGGGCCCCCATATGTTTACAAGGAGTGGCTTTACTACACCACTGGTTGTAACAGCTTAGTGCATTTTGTCACATACCTACCTATTCAAAACTGACACGGTCGAGGAATAATTATTTTCATATTATAGTGACACCAATGTATGATGATAATCAGTGCACGCCTTACTGCGCACTTGCCATCACACGGCTATATGATGATCTGATTATATGTAATTCTGTTGAAATCAGTAAAAATTAATGTTTGTACAAATTTATTTAGTTGATTACACCTTCACTATTATAAAATTTACAATAAAATGATACATTTGTTATTTGTTTAACGTAATGACGCGGAGAGCTATAGCTATTGCTAGAGCTTGCAACAGTTTGAGATAGAGATTTAGTATTTTTCTGTGATATTACTATTTACCGTGTGATATTACTAATTTTCTGTGCTATTACTATTTACTGTCTGATATTTCTATTTTTTTTGGTGATATTATTATGTTCTGTGTGCGCACAAGCAGCTCCAACCCCTAATATATGACCTACCCCTTGCTTCTTGGACCCCTTATTATCATGTGTTAAAACTAATATAACTCCTGGCAACCTGATGTTGTGAAGGCTAACTTCCCATCAGGTAAAAGGCAGCCAACTCATCATCAGATTTTCAAATAGAACGAAGCAGGTTTTTTTTAAAAGAAAGAAAGATTTAAAACGTATTATATTGAATGTATTTATGAAAACGCCTGGTCATTCTTGGATGAAGTATTAAAAGAAAAATTTACGTAATATTTTTTAAAGAAAAATTTATTTTATCCATGACTTTTTGAACAAATAGAGGGGCACAGACAGAACAGTATCATTATAATAGTAGTCTTAGGTATAATAAAAATGCATTTAATATATCATTACTGAGCAACTATCATAAAACTTTTACTATAGTCTAAAGTTTGTCAGCCCTAAATTATCTGTTTGTAAATTTAATTTTTATTATAAGAACGCAGAGGGACAAAATTACAATATAATAAATAGAACACAATCATACATATTTCATCGTATAGTGTAATTATAATTAAAAAATAATCATTAACTATCAAGAAATTATGTCCTAGTAAGTCTTTCTCAGAAAAACCTAAATACAATTATGGGAGTCATAATAAATAAATGTGATTATTTGGTACAAAGTAAACTGGATCTGTCATATCCTTATGAATAACAGTCTTCTGCACGACGCCACAAGAGGAATTGTTGAGGGAAATATAAGCTTAGGAATAAGAAGGATTCAAATATTGAATAGATTGAAAGAAAGAAGAAAATTCTGGGAGGGGAAGGAGGAGATGTCAGAGGACAGAGCGTATTGGCGTTCTAAGTTCACTGACAAAAGGAATGGTCTTGTCATAAGACAGAACACCTAGTAATAATATTAATACATTTAAATGTTACAGTGGAAACTCGTGGGTTGTTTCTAGAATACACCAGGCTTGTCGAGACTGTATTAGAATACATTTAATATTAAAGTTTCCATTTAAAGCTAATACACATTCATATATGACATTATTGTGTGTGGTTAGTTAAACTGAGAACGACGAGGAAGAAACAGTTTAGCACTAGAGCTACAGTTTCTTTAGTTCTGACCTACCTCGACATCAACCCACATGTCACCACTGGTGTTATATAACATCCTGGAACTTTTTGGGGTGTACTGGAGATTTGTTGTCACAATGCGAATGCCGGAGATTTTTTTAAAATTGAAATTAATATTCACCCTCCTGTTCCTGAGAATTTATAGTTATATTAACTACCACAAAATATACAAATATATTTTGAAGTATCACAAGAAAAAATCTTTAAGTATTTCCATTATTCTATATATACTTAACTACGTCATGTAGATAAGATAATCATACAAAACAATGCTCATAATATTTATCTGATCTTACATACAATCCTAACAATAGAATTAGATCATATATAACAACATTTCACTGCCATGATGCTGTCATTTATTTGCCTACAAAACCATGCTCATAATAGTTATCTGATCTTACATACAATCCTAACAATAGAATTAGATCATATATAACAACATTTCACTGCCAAGATGCTTGTCATTTATTTGCCATCTCTTGCATAGGTTACTTCACAGACTAACATGGCACATTCCGGGAAAGAAGTTGTGTTTTATAATGATTATAAAAATGCCTATAGTAGGGTTTGGAACAGTAAGTACAATAATGTGATGATATTAATCATTTATTATAAAGATATTTCTGTAAAATGATACACAATGATATCTGAAATAATAACTTTACAAAATTGTGATCGAATAAATTGAAATAAAGAAACCTGAATACGGGAATCAGACCCGTGACCTTTATATTAACTCGTCTCTATCTCAATTCTGATCTATCCAGAGGATTGTCCTGTCCTCAGGGTTATTTTTAACTCGTATTTTAAGGCAAATTCTGTTCGGTATGTGTAGGATATAGTCGGCTACTATGATCTATAATTTATATCACAAGCACCTACGACTCGGTTGTGTATTTATACTGTCAATGGCACAAATACATTGTACATTCCGAGTAAATCAAGATAGAAGAAAGCAATTATATACAATTATTTTCAATATTAGATCATAATATTATTATTATTATTATTGGAGTTTAGAGGCCCATCGACACACTGATGTCATTAGGGTAGATAATAATAGATAATACAATCTTGAGTGGTGTGATTCAAACATAATCACTATTTTAAGTATGGTTGCATCACTGCACATAGTGTCATAGTAAGTCAATGTTGCTTTCTGTGAGTGATATAAAATTTAAAATGTGAAATCATGAGCGTTTAGTTGGAAATGTTCGCTTATTCTAAGCTCATTATACTATTATTATTTTAGTTCAACTTTAACGTTTTAACATATTGAATACCAATAAATAAGTAGCATTTAATGTGAGATAAATTATGAATCAATTGTTTATATTTCACCTGTCTTACAATCTAATCTAAATTAAGAATAGAGGAAACATGAGCGCCCACATATGTCAATTAATGCCAGGCGATAGGAGAAACTTATATTTTATCTATACACATGTACATATATATTTAATCACACCATTTCCTTATGGGGATAGGTACAAAATTGTGAATACAACTCAAAAAACAAATCTACCTTAACCATCCCCATTTACTTTCTCTACACTCTATCCTTGCATACTCCCTTAGCTTCAATAACATCCATACACTGATTCATACTTTTTTTTTTAATTCAAACTATTAATATTTCTCCTTTTCACATAATTCTCTAAAATATATTTAATCATGTAATACACCTATTAACTCATCATCAGTAAAATGATAGCATCATAATGCATGATCTTAGCTTAGATAAAGTGTATTCTTTATATGGTAATATAACTATAAAGTTAGTAAGTTGTAGAAACAACTAGACTTAATATCCCTACTTTAATTAATTAGATTATTTCACATCCTAATCAACACAAATATAGTTATAAGATATCTTTTTAAAAATTTTAGAACTCTAATTTTTTTATTGCTACAGAAAGCCTCGTTTATCCGGCCCACATTGATCGTGATTTCCAGTTTGCCAGATTAAAATTTCGTATGAATTAATCTTTCTGAAATAAATATTTATGCAACAAATAATTGATGAATTTTTTTAAGCACCGTGTCTTACTACTCTTTGAGTTATATGCTTTAAAACTAATTATGCTAATGGTTTTAAGGGTAAGAAAGGTTATATTTATAGGAAGCATACCCACATATTCGTCAAGGGAAAGTGGAGAACCATTTTGAAAAAACTATCCTCAGTATACCTAACCAAGATTCGAACCTCGATCTCTTCATCATCGCCAGTCTATTCTACCGCGAGAGTAGCTCCCTAAGCCATGAATCTACCGAAGCGGGGGATGTATTACTAAACAAAAACTCATTCATTATCTTATGATTGAATAAAGGTTGTAACATATTTCAAGAGTTTTATAATTTAATTCTGCGAAAATAAACTGTGGGTTGTGATAATATGACGCTATTCTTTGATACATTTTTCTTATACTTTTAATTTCCAAATTAAAAGGATTCTAGTTAATCTGGATCACACCCGGTCCAAGTTCTATCAGAAAAACGAAGTTACACTTTAATTTAAAAAATTAAATTATACAAATACATAGCAAACGGGGCGCCGGGCCCTTTTTGGAATTTGAGGTAGGTGGGGGGCTTGTCTCTCCACACGAACATGCACACACACACGTATATAAACTTTTAATGGTGGATCCTCTCTTCCCCCCTTCCCCTCCTAGAAAAATTAGGTTTTCATGCTCGTGAAACTATCTAATAGAATGTGTACAATAAATCTTATGAGCCCAACATCTAAACGGCTTACATGGTAAACCATCAATAAGAGTTCATAATTTTTTGTTTTATTCTATGAAGACTGGCATACGTGATATGGATACAACTATTGACACAGCCTTAGAAGCAGGATTTAGACACATAGATACAGCTTATGCGTACAAAAACGAAGAAGCTATTGGGAAGTCTTTGAAAAGATGGTTTGATTCGGGCAAGATAAAACGTGAAGAACTTTTCATTGTGACAAAAGTAAGTGCTATTACTATTATTGTAAAAATATGTTCTTGAAAATTTTTAATTCAAAAATATTAAATTGTATTTAAACACAAGATAAATTTAAATTAAATATTATTTGTTTTCCCAATTTATTTCTACCTTACCCTTCGAATTATAGTAGTAAGATGCTGAGGACATTAAAAAAGTATGTATTTCCTGTTTATGAAATATAATATAGAATTCATACATATTTGTTTTCATAAAATTATTATTTGAAATGTTATAAAACAAGTTAGCTGACTTTCTGGATTGGATATCCTGCCCTAAACTGTAATCTCTTATGGCAAACTTCAAGCTGTCTATCTCCGAGTACTTGAGAGTATAGTTTCCTGTTGGTTATATATCATGTTAGCTTTCCTGTTGTCATCAGCTTCCCTCATCTGGTAACAGAGCTGAGGATGTGGAGAATTACTTGAAACAATCCTTGGAGAATCTACAGATGACTTATGTTGATCTATATCTCATTCACCAACCGATTGGTAGTTTCCCTGAACCCGACAAAGATGGAAATCGTGTCCTGAATCCTAACACTGATCATCTTAGTCTATGGAAGGTAAATTCAAAATTTGTGTTTAATAACTTTAATTATATAAATATCTATTAAAAATATGCATTCTTATTCGTATAAATAAATTTATATGGTTTAAAATAATTTTTGATCAGACTTATATTTGGACAAAATCATTCATGCTAATCATTTTGTTGCAATTTAGATCAATTTTAACATTCTCTGTGTCTGTGGTGCAAAAGTTAGGACCCATTTCCTAAAACTCTTATATATTGTTTCATTTAATTGAATTTAGTGAATACCGGAAAAATTACCGAGATCAAATAGGCTATTTGTAAAAAATGTACAAAAATATTTTTGGATAGTTGAAACAATATTTTAAAAATTGTGAATAACATGCTATATTGATAAATCTCGTTAGTTTGCTCATTTATTTTGTCAGAATGATTGATTTTACGCCTAAAATTAATTGTTGGTAAAAATGAAGTAAATCATTAAAATATTACTTCAGATATTTGTGCTAACATACTTAACATCCCATACACTTTCATATTATTTAATTTGTAAGATGGTGTAAAAAAGGAAAACATATTTTACATTATTAAAGCAAAGAGTTTACCTGTCTGTTATCTGCTTGGTATTTATAAATTATTTTAACTATTTGCAAGGGCCCGGTATCGCACGGGTAGTAAACAGATCACTACTACATTAAACTTTACTTACTTCATCAATGTGTACTTCTTTCAGCGAATATAAAAGCCAAAGCTATGTAGTCAGTTCTAATAAAATAGTGGCGCACCTTGTGGATAGAAGGTGTTCTATTAGTGCATTCACCGCTCACCCCCAAAATTCTAAATTCTAGTAAAAACATAATTAGTTTGAAGGAGAACTTTGATAGATAAAGCACTTAAGATGTGCTAAATCTAAGGAATACATTTTAAGACCAGCATTATGGTTATGTGCCTTCAAAATGTGAATAAGGCCGTAAGCAAATCGCTCTCGCTACTTAGAGTTTCCATAAAACAATTAAATAGCTTATAGATAAATTTGATATTCTTAAATTCTCTTTTCCTCCAACCATAAGGGGGCTGTGCTCCCTATTCTTCCCATCCCCCTTGCTCCCAGAGTTCTACTATCGTTGGAGTATTGACTGTAAGCACCTCCCACAGCCCCTATATAAATGGCAAGGTGTACCACTGTAACATAATGACGTAACTTCTTCCACAGGCCATGGAGGCTCAGGTCGACGCTGGTAGGGCCCGATCTATCGGTTTGTCCAACTTCAACGCCCGTCAGGTGAAACGTGTTTGGGAGAACGCGCGTATTAAGCCCGCTAACAACCAGGTGGAACTTAATTTGTTCTTTCAGCAAAAGGAGCTTGTAGCCTTCTGTAAGGCTCTGGATGTCACAATATGCGCATATTCCCCACTAGGATCGCCAGGGATGTGCATCAAAATGCACAAAGGAGATCCGTCAAAGTAAGTTATATAAATCTACGTTACGAGAATAATAATAGCTATATTTATTATAAATAACAAGGGGCCTTTAATTTTCCCTTGTTACTGTTTTGAAAGGTCAGTGATATGGTTCATAAAAACTTTATGAAATTGCTTTCCTAAAAATACTTGATTTTTTAATGCAAGGAAAATGAAATATTTTTATTAGGCTTTTAATCAATATGTACTATATAGAAAACTTTAACCTAAGGAATGATGTTTAACAACTACGATTAAGGCTTGTAAATAAACTTTTAATCTCAGTTCTTGAAAAATGTTTATGTTCTGTTTAAGACTCCATTACTAATCTTTATTTTGTACACATTTAAAACAGTAATTCCAAACTGACTGACAGTGTTACGTGGACAAATGGTCATGTTCAAATAGTTTATTTTTCAAGTGACAAGAATACTGAGGTTCATCCCAGCTGAGAGTTTTCAAATTGTGCTTTCCTACTCTTCTTATGAGTGGATTAGGGCAAATTTTCTCTTAATTATATATTCCTCGCCTTTATCCTCATCAGTAGACCAAAGTGGTAATAAAGGTGGTGAAATTTTAAAAATAAAATTTTCATAATAGGTATTTTATATAGTTTTAACAATACATGTTTTAACAGTTGTAGTAATTTGTTACTGTCATATTTTTCGACAGAGTTGAGATGCCCCTCACAGATCCAGTAGTTCTGAAACTGGCCAAGAAGTACATCTCAATTCTGATCTATCCAGAGGATTGTCCTGTCCTCAGGGTTATTTTTAACTCGTATTTTAAGGCAAATTCTGTTCGGTATGTGTTGGATATAATCGGCTACTAAGCGTTATAATTTATATCACAGCCACCTACGTCACGGTTGTGTATTTATACTGGCAATGGCACAAACACATTGTACATTACAAGCAAATTAAGATAGAAAAAGCAATTATATACAATTATTTTCAATATTAGATCATAATAGATTTTACAATCTTGAGTTGTGTTATTCAAACATAATCACTATTTTAAGTATGGTTGCATCTGTGCACATATTGTCATAGTAAGTCAGTGCTGCTTTCTGTGAGTGATATAAAATTTAAAATGTGAAATCATGAGCGTTTAGCTGGAAATGTTTGCTTATTCTAAGCTCATTATACTATTATTATTATAATTCAACTTTAACATTTTAACATATTGAATACCAATAAATATTTAGTATTTAATGTGAGATAAATTATGAATCAATTGTTTATATTTCACCTGTCTTGCAATCTAATCTAACTTAATAATAGAGAAAACATGAGCTCCCATATATGTCATTAATGGCAGTGACAGGGGAAAATTATATTTTAAAAATACACATGAACATATATATTTAATCACACCATTTCCTTATGGTGATAGGCACAAAATTGTGCATATAACTCAAAAAACAAATATACCGTAGCCATCCCCATATACTTTCTCTACACACTATCCTTGCATACTCCCTTCGCTTCAACAACATCAATACACTGAGTCATACTTTTTTTTAAATTCCTAAAACTATTAATATTTCTCTTTTTCAAACATTTCTCTAAAACATATTTAACCACGTCTTACACTTATTAACTCATCATCTGTAAAATGATAGCATCATAATGCATGGTCTTAGCTTAGATAAATTGTATTCTTTATATGGTAATTCGATTATAAAGTTAGTAAGTTGTAGTAACAACTAAGCTTAGTATCCTTACTTTAATTTATGAGATTATTTCACATCCTAATCAACACAAATCTAGTTATAAGGTATATCTTTTAAGTTTTAGAACTCTAATTTTTTTATTACTATAGAGGAGCCTCGTTTATCCGGCCCACATTGTTTGGGATTTCCAGTCTATCCAGATTGAAATTTCGTATGAATTAATTTTTCTGAAACAAATTTTTATGCGACAAATATTAGATGCATTTTTAAAACACCGCGTGTTACTACCCCTCAGGTGATATGCTTACAAACTAATTATGCTAATGTTATTAGGGATAAGAAAGGTGATTATTATAGGAAGTGTACCCAAATATGCGTCAAGTGAAAGTGGAAAACCATTTTGAAAAAACTATCCTCAGTAAACCCAACCTCAATCTCGTCATCATCGGCAGTATAGTCTGCCACGAGAGTAGCTCCCTAAGCCATGCATCTACCGAAGCGGGGGATGTATTACTAAACAAAAACTTACTCATTACTCAATGAGTGAATAAAGGTTGTAACATATTTCAAGGGTTTTATAATTTGTTACTGCAAAGTTAAACTGTGGGTTGTAATAATATGTACGCTATTCTTAAATCCATTTTCCTTATACACGTAATTTCCAAATTATAAGGATTTCATTAATTTGGATCACACCTGGTCAAAGTTCTATCAAATAAACAAAGTTCCAGTGTAATTTAAAAAATTAAATTATCCAAAGGCAGACAAAAAGGAGGGCCGGGCCCTTCTGAAATTTTATGGGTTGTGGAGTTGGGGGTTCCTCTTTCCACACGCACGTGCACACACACACACGTATATAAACTTTTAATGGTGGATCCTCCCATAGAAAAAAATAGCTTCCCATTCTCATGAAACTATCTAATAGAATGTGTACAGTAAATCTTATAAGCCCAACATCTAAATGGCTTAAATGGAAAACCATCATTAAGTGTTCTTAATGTGTTGTTTTATTCTATGAAGGCTGCAACGCAAGATATAGATACAACTATTGACACAGCCTTAGAAGCAGGATTTAGACACATAGATACAGCTTATGGGTACAAAAACGAAGAAGCTATTGGGAAGTCTTTGAAAAGATGGTTCGATTCGGGCAAGATAAAACGTGAAGAACTTTTCATTGTGACAAAAGTAAGTGCTATTACTATTATCGTAAAAATATGTTCTGGAACATTTTTAATCAAAATGTATTAAAATATATTTAAAAAAAGATAAATTTAGATTAAATGTTATTTGTTTTCCCAATTTATTTCTACCTTACCCTTCGAATTATAGTGGTAATATGCTGTAGACATTAAAAAAGTATGTATTTCCTGTTTATGAAATATTATATAGAATTCATACATATTTGTTTTCATAAAATTATTATTTGAAATGTTATAAAATAAGTTTTCTGACTTTCTGGATTAGATATCCTGCAGTAAAATTTAATTTCTTGCGACAAACTTCACGCTGTCGATTTCTGAGTACTTGATTTGAGATCATAGTTTTCTGTTGGTTCTATATCAAGTTGGCTTTCCTGTTGTCATCAGCTTCCTTCTACTGGTAACAGAGCTGAGGATGTAGAGAAGTACTTGAAACAATCCTTGAAGAATCTACAAATGACTTATGTTGATTTATATCTCATTCACAAACCGATTGGTTATTTCCCCGAACTCGACAAAGATGGAAATCATGTCCCGGATCCTAGCACCGATCATCTTAGTATTTGGAAGGTAAATTAAAAACTATATTCAAGAACTTTAATTATATCAGTATCTATTAAAAATCTGAATTAATATCTTATGAATACATTTATATAATTTAAAATTAACTTGTTGATCAGACTTATATTAGGAAAAAATCGTCATCATTTGGTTTCAATTTAAATCAATTTTAACATTCTCTATATCTATGGTGCAACTATTAGGACCTATTTCTTAAAACTCTAATGTATTGTTTCATTTCATTGATTTTAGTGAATACTGGAAAAATTACCAATATCAAATAGACTATTTGTAAATAATGTTCAAAAATATTTTTGGATATTTGAAACGATATTTTAAAATTATAAATAATATGCTTTAGTGATAAATCTCGTTAGTTTACTCATTACTTTTGTCAGAATGATTGTTTTTACGCCTAAAAATTAATTTTTGGTAAAAATGAAGTAAATCATCAAAATATTACTTCAGATATTTGTGCTAACATTCTTTGCATTTCATACACCTTTATACTATTTAATTTGTAAGATAGTTTAAATGGAGAAACATCTTTTACATTATTAAAATAAAGAGTTTATCTGTCTGTCATCTGCTTAGTATTTATAATTCATTTTAACTATTTGCAAGGGCCTGGTATTGCACGGATAGTAAACAGATCATTACTACATTAAACTTTACTCACATCAATGTGTATTTCCTTCAGCGAATGTAAGAGCCAGAAATATGTAGTCAGTACTAATAAAAAAGTGGCGCACCCGGGAAATAGAAGGTGTTCTATTAAGGCATTTAACATTCACTCCTAAATGATAATTTTTTAGTAAAATCTTAATTAGTTTGAAGGTGAACTTTGAGAGATAAGGCTCTTTAGATGTGTTAAATTTAAGGAATACATTTTAAGACCAGTATTATGGTTATGTGCCTTCAAAATATGAAAATAGTTAGCGTACATAAATAATATATTATGAAGTTGTAAGCAAATCGATCCTTAGGGTTTCCATAAATTAATTAAATAGCTTATAGATAAATTTGATATTCTTAAATTCTCTTTTCCTCCAACCATAATGGGGCTGTGCTCCCTATTCTTTCCATCCCCCTTGCCCCTAGAGTTCTACTATCGTTGCAGTATTGACTGTAAGCACCTCCCACAGCCCCTATATAAATGGCAAGGTGTACCACTGTGACATAATGACGTAACTTCTTCCACAGGCCATGGAAGCCCAGGTCGACGCTGGTAGGGCCCGATCTATCGGTATGTCCAACTTCAACGCCCGTCAGGTGAAACGTGTTTGGGAGAACGCCCGTATCAAGCCCGCTAACAACCAGGTGGAACTTAATTTGTTCTTTCAGCAAAAGGAGCTTGTAGCCTTCTGTAAGGCTCTGGATGTCACTATATGCGCATATTCCCCACTAGGATCGCCAGGGATGCGCATCAAAATGCACAAAGGAGATCCGTCAAAGTAAGTTATATAAATCTACGATATTAGAAAAATAGTAGCTATATTTGTTATTAGTAACAAGGGTTCTTTAATTTTCCCTTGTTACTTTTTTTAAAGGTCAGTGAAATGGTTCATAAACACTTTATAAAGTTGCTTCCCTAAAAATACTTGATTTTTTTTAGTTCAGGGAAATTGAACCATTATGATTATGCTTTTAATAAATATGTACTATATAGAAAACTTTAATCGAACGAATGACGAGATTCAAATAGAAAAAGCTAATATTTATATTCCGGCATAAATAATAGCTTTGGCTATTTGAATCTTAAATATTCAATCCCTTACAATTGTAATTATTGTACAGGTAGCAATAAGCCAACTACCAAGTAGAGGGTGTTTGCGTTATCTGATAGGTTATGATCTTAATAAAATCATATATTTGTAGCCGACGACTTCCGCACGTCCATCATAGACTCAAACTTAAAAATAAGAGTGAAAAATGACCGTGGGCACCGGACGATTTCTGAATAACCTATTGGTCAGATCATCCGCGTACCAAGTCAAAGGTCCTGGGTTTGATTCCCGTGTCCAGGCGTCATTTTTCAATTTTCATAATATAAAGGAATGATGTTTAACAACTAAAATTAAGGCTTGTAAATAAATTTTTAATCTCGGTCTTGAAAAATATTCATGTTCGGTTTAGGACATCATTACTTTTCTTTATTCTGTACACATTTAAAACAGTAATACCAAACTGTCTGACAGTGTTACGTGGACAAATGGTCATGTTCACATAGTTTATTTTTCAAGTGACAAGAATACGTAGGTTCGAATCCCAGCTGAGATATCTGAGATTGTGTTTTCCCACTAATCTTATAAGTGGATAATGGCCAATTTTCTCTAAATCATATGTTCCTCGCCCTTATCCTCATCAGTAGACCATGGTAATATAAGTTGGCAAAATTAAAAAAAAATATTTTTGTATAAACTGGTCTTTTACATAGTTTTAACACTACATGTTTTAACAGTTGTAGTAACTTATTGCTGTCATATTTTTCGACAGAGTTGAGATGCCCCTCACAAATCCAGTAGTTCTGAAACTAGCCAAGAAGTACAATAAAACACCCTCTCAGATTTTAATAAGACACAGCATCCAAAGAGGTGTCGTGGTCATCCCAAAAAGCAATAACCCTGAACGCTTGAAGCAGAATATTCAGGTAAGTCTTGGAATTATTAATTGGATATTGTAAGCTTTTGTTTCACAAATTAGGGTATTCAATGCAGCACAGGTTTCTGTTTGTTATAAAATATGTTTTTGATGATGGTAAGTGTGATGAATAGATTAACGGAAATTTTGGTGCTATGTCATGGAATTTCATAAGCCTTTCTTTAAACCCTCTTTGACGGTTTTGTTTAGCTAACCACCAGATATTCTACGTTTATCTTTATTTTTCTTTAATTTACAGTTTATAGTGGCAATATAGAAATATGAAAAAGAATTAAGTTACCCAATACACTGGACTTACATAGAATGCTAAGCTTGAGGTTTGAATCCCAGTTGGTTGTAATGTGAGTTTTTTTATACCACATGTGATGCTTCACTGTGATTTCTCCATACACACTACAATCTACATGTTAACAAAGGTGCATTTATTCTAAGCTACATACCCAATCCCTACCACTTAGAATAAATTATTAATAACCTGAATGTTAAAATATAATTCCACTCCTACTACTAGGAATACTATTACTATTTTTTAAATAATAATTCAATATATTTTAATAAAATATATTAAATTGTTAAAGTAAAGGCAAGTGCGAGTTGTAGATTATGTTTTAAATCTATGTTATAAATTTTAACAATTGTAATACACATTTTGTGAATATCGGATATTCTTCCTTTGAAATATTATAAATATATCTAGAGCCATATCTAGTAAATAATTGTTTAAAATAATTTGGATACTATGAATATGTTCTAAAATGTCACATACTCAGATACATGTGTGTATATATATTAATCCCAAAATATCTCAACTATCGCTAATATATTATATTATTATACATGCAAATAAATCACATAATGTCTCAACAATCGCTGTTATATTATATTATATATATACCAGGGTTTTTGATAACATAAAAATTGTTGAGATCTCTTAAACAAGGCCTTAAGTTATAGATTAGCACAAAGAAATAAAATATATACATATAGAGAGAGATTTGATTCTCGACCTCCCTGCTACAGGTAATCCTGTATGTTGAATGACTGACGTCTTATGCTGTGAAACCACTTGTATGAATAATTTATAAGATAAATCCTATTAGTTATAGTACTACTATAGTCATTGTAAAAATTAAATTATATATTTTGTCTTTATCATTTACTTAATAACAATAAAATATATATTTTGTCTTTAACATTTACTTAATAAAAATAAAATAGATTTATATTGTAGGTATTTGACTTCACCTTGAGCCCAGAGGATGTTTATGAGTTGGACTTTCTTGATAGGGGTGAGAAAGGTCGTGGTTATGAGCGACGTGAAACATTGTCTAAGAGGTGAGATTAAGCTAAAACCCTTGAGTGAATTTCAAATCAAAGTTTCCACTTTAAATGCATATTTAAACACTAAGAAGAGGACAGAGTAGTGATAGCTAATCAATTACGAATATCTCTCCCCAAATATTGATTATGTCTTCAAAGGCTAGTAAATATATCTCTGGCAGTAACTATTACACTTCTTTTCTCCTTTTTACCTTAACCAACCAATGGTGACCTTGAATAAAGGGCTACTAAAAGATTATATGTTGAGTTCCTTCGATTCTTATTCACGTTTAGAATAACATGGAATGCATCAAGGTTTTTCTAGTCACACATTATTGTAAGTAATTTCTAGTAGTGCGATATAGAATTTTTAAATTTCAATTTACGGAATGGACTTTTGTCCATTATGAAGTGTGTTTTTTGAGAGATACATTTTATGAGTTCACTTCGGCCACCAGGCCTTATAGCAACAGATATTTTTTTAAATTTGCAAGTGAGTTGCAACTTGTAACCACAATCATTTTTCTAATATTGAACTAAACATGAGAAAATAGAGTTTCTTTAAAATAAATATGCATAGTATTGTAACTTAGAAGATGTACAATATATTGTGAATGTGTGTATTTTTAATAATAATTATAATTTAAAAGTTATTTATAATATATTATATTTAATCAGCAATCAGTTAAAATTACTTTTCTTGTTTTATGATTTTATTAATAATGATTTGTTCTCGTAATACAGCTTATCTTCACAGTTCTAATAAATTATTTTATATTTTCAGAGTTTTGGAGCACCCAGAGAATCCTCTAAATGACCCATATTAAATCTGAATTTTTAGATATACATATTTTGATCACTTTAAAGATATTGTTAATGGTGGTTCATTAAATCAAATGTGTAACTGATTGTATGATATAAATGTAATCTGAAAGATAAAGAACTTACCTTGCTTGTTCACACGATACTGAGGTTTATAAGATAGGGCCATTGCAATCAATAAACGAAAAACTGTTGTCTTTCTGGTAAAGAAACTTTGTAATACTCTCCTGCAATAAACGAAATAAACATGGTTGAACAAGATTATCTAAAGTGTAAATTAAATTATTGTCTTAATACTTTTTAATTTATCATTATAACAATCATCATAATTATCATCACCATCAACGCTGTTTACAGCCTGTGCTGGGGTCAGTTTAGTAAAATGCCTCCATCTTCCTCTATTTTTCCACCATTATTCCTCCTTTAATCGCTTCCGCTCTTCTCCTCTCATTTTAAATCTTGACCTAGCGCTCAAACAATGCCCCCAGCCAACAAACAGAGAGATAAAGAATATGACTAATAAAATAATTGCTAGCGCCTGCCAACGGGCCACCTGTTGGCTTTAGGGTTGATAGTTTGGCGCATGAGTGAGCAGTTTATATGTTCTAGTAGAACATATACACAACAGACAAATGCAAATGGGCGTAGTCAAAATGGAAAACTCATGTCACTCATTCAATAAATCAAATCATATTTTTATGTTTTTATTTATTTTTACACTCTGACAATATTTGCTAGATCGCCTATACAGAGAGCCTAGCATACGCGCGCACAAATAAAAACTTCCTTTCTAATATTATTCCTACCTCCATCAACGAAGCAACCACTGTAAGCCAGTGACACCGCTACGACATGAATTCGTTCAGCTGACAGCTGACAGAGTCACAGGCCTCGTGATGAACCTTTTCCTTCTCTCCACTTTCCACTTTCTTCTAATAAATTTGCTGATATACTGAATATACAGATATTTAAACTACAAATCAATTAATATTTTGATTGTATTAATTATGATTTATCAAAGTGAATAGTGAATTACCACGGTGTCATATTCTGAGTATTTCACAATTTCACGATTTTTAGAATTGTGTGAATAAAATACCATATTTATACTCAAATATATTGATTTAACCCTGTTATTCAATAATAAAAAATTGAGATGTACTCCTGGGCTGGGCCTATCAGCCATGGTGTCAGGTGACAGATATGTGTTATTAATTAATTATGACTAGTTGAGATAAAAACATCATTAAATTGTGCAAAGCATAACCTTTGGATGGTCTAAACAGTGTTTTTTTTATTGGTGACACTGCACAATAAAGGTTGCGCCACTTTTTATTTACTCCATAACAAAAACATTTAGAATTATGGTGTAAATGCGAGATTGTGTTAGTGGTTGGTATGAGGGAGGAGAGGGCGCTTCTTTCAAGGCTGCTCCGGCCGCTGACTTCACACGCGGCGGCACTGAGAATCTAAACAACGACAAAATATAGTATATTTCAAAATTATAATTGTCGTGAGTCGGAATGAACAATGAAATTATATTATACATGCCAATCTTATAGCTACTTCCCGTTTCCTTTGTTAATATTTTGTCGAGTAGTATATGCAACTCTTTGTTGTCTGACTAAAAACTACTTTCAAAAAATGTACATAAACATTATAGTGGTGGTGACAAGCTATTACTCATATTTTGTTTGAATTGTAAATAAGGCAGTATTTTGACAACTTTCAGACGGGGAGAAAGTTTGAATATACCCCCGACCCCACCTCCTCCACCATGACTATGGTCTTGAATATACACATACAATCTAAACAAGATTTGTTTACCATAACGACAATTAAAGAAACGACTTTAATACGGAGTGTAGGGAGAAATTCACACAAAGAGCTGCTTACCTTAGCAACAAACCAATTCACAATTCTTTGTGATCCTTTGTCATCTCCCGTCGGCAAATGTTATGACGCATTTGATATGTAGGGTGAGTACAAGGGGGATAGAATGGAAGTTGGCTTTCATGAGTTACACGGCCTTGAAGGAGTATTCCTCCACGAGGTCCAAACACTCGCTTTTGTCTTTCACGCTTAGCCAGTTAAAGGGAGGTGGTAATGGAAGAAAGGGTGGTAGGCTCCGTATCCCTCATTCTCCTTTATACAACCATCCTTTGCCATGTCAATAAAAAATAGGGGAGAGAAAGTTATGAAAATTATTATTACAAGGTAAATAGGAAGGCTCAATGCTAGCTCTCAAATATCTTAAAGGGTGACCTGATGGTCTAGGGGTAAGGTATCAGACTTCTGTGTTGGAGGTCAGGGGTTCAATCCTCGGTCCCGGCACATATTTATCTGATTGCCAAACCCTTCCTTCATATCTGACAAGACGTGTATTAATCACAACTTGTAAATATGGGAAATGCCAGGCCTCCACCGTGGTTTGGATTCCACGTTAAACTGTAGGTCCTTCATTTCATCTCACAATCACCCTACCATTACACATTTGTGACAAGCTATTACTCATATTTTGTTTGAATTGTAAATAAGGCAGTATTTTGACAACTTTCAGACGGGGAGAAAGTTTGAATATACCCCCGACCCCACCTCCTCCACCATGACTATGGTCTTGAATATACACATACAATCTAAACAAGATTTGTTTACCATAACGACAATTAAAGAAACGACTTTAATACGGAGTGTAGGGAGAAATTCACACAAAGAGCTGCTTACCTTAGCAACAAACCAATTCACAATTCTTTGTGATCCTTTGTCATCTCCCGTCGGCAAATGTTATGACGCATTTGATATGTAGGGTGAGTACAAGGGGGATAGAATGGAAGTTGGCTTTCATGAGTTACACGGCCTTGAAGGAGTATTCCTCCACGAGGTCCAAACACTCGCTTTTGTCTTTCACGCTTAGCCAGTTAAAGGGAGGTGGTAATGGAAGAAAGGGTGGTAGGCTCCGTATCCCTCATTCTCCTTTATACAACCATCCTTTGCCATGTCAATAAAAAATAGGGGAGAGAAAGTTATGAAAATTATTATTACAAGGTAAATAGGAAGGCTCAATGCTAGCTCTCAAATATCTTAAAGGGTGACCTGATGGTCTAGGGGTAAGGTATCAGACTTCTGTGTTGGAGGTCAGGGGTTCAATCCTCGGTCCCGGCACATATTTATCTGATTGCCAAACCCTTCCTTCATATCTGACAAGACGTGTATTAATCACAACTTGTAAATATGGGAAATGCCAGGCCTCCACCGTGGTTTGGATTCCACGTTAAACTGTAGGTCCTTCATTTCATCTCACAATCACCCTACCATTACACATTTGAGTAAGTGCGTATAACCCGAATGGGTAGTAAGACACGATGCTAATAATAATAATAATAATAATAATAATAATAACTTAAAAATTATCTATTGTGAGTTTTTCAAAAAAGCATTGTATTTTTAAGAGGCAGGCTAAATATAAAGCCATATTTCATCAAACCTAGTATCATACCTCCACAAATATGCTTAAAAAGTCGTTGAAAATGAGCTAATGTCACATTTACACACTTTTTTATATTAATAAAACTAAAAATATAATAGTGTTGTTTAGTCAACAGTTCAAATTGCTCTAGTAGAACTCGGAAGTGTCTATCTTTATATGTGTAGTTTTAAAGAATGAGCAATTGCCCATTTCCCGCGTCTCTTATTGTTAGAGTCTAGTAGATTTATAGTTTTGTTACAGACTTCTCAGAGTCTAATCGTAGTGTAGTCTTATTAGAGGATAGTCGAGTTATAATCTTGTTACTATCTTTGTAACATTAGCGTGTACTGCTAATATGACAATGTTACTACTCACCCCTAAACAAGCTAATATTCATAGCCATCCTGTAATATAAATGTTAATAAAGGCAGCTAGCTTTTTGAAATACTACCCCAAATAATATTGTACTCATAGACATCAGCATTATTAAACATCACAATCTTACTATGTCAAATATAGGTGTTCTAATACGTGTATATCTGCCTGAGTAGAGCAATTTGCAAGTTAAAATCCTGTTAACCACGAATGCTCGAATGGAGAGAAGTCCAAAAAATGATACAAATTATGCAGCACCCTGATGTTCCAACGGAGTGAGACAGCAATGCTCTGATTGGCCCATGCTATACTATTTGAAGACCACTCATATTCATGGACACCGGTGTGGCGTACGTGATCAAACATGCGTAGCTCTAACAACTGCTCGTATTGTGTCTTGGAGTTCGTGTTTTGGGAACTAGTCGAATGTAGCGACTGATGATCAAGACAACAAGATCCTGGCTTATGTGACGAAAACAACATAGCCTTTCAACCTGATGTTAGCAAGTGACGTAATAAAAAGGGAAAACTCCCACCTTCCCGCCCTGTAACTAGACCTATATAACGAGAGAACACAGACAATCTGGTCGACTATTACATTCGCCACTTACACGAGAAGTCCTCTTCAGGACTAGAACATTATCTAGCCAGGATGGCTTATAAAAATATCTTTGTTTGAAATCTATATACTATATATTGCTGCAATGGGTTTGATTTTCTTGAATACTTTGGTTTAGTTAGTTATGGAAAAATCTATCAGTGTAGGCATCGGTAATGTTTTGCTTAAATTTTTTATTTTTAAACGTAAATTATGTTATGGAGCACTTAAAGTTTCCTGTTGCCACATGGGCGCTAGTATATTTGTATTTTCTGGTTTAAATCCATAGCCACATTATTTGGTTGCTTTTTGCAATATTTAGGTTGAATATTAAAAAAGTCGCTTTTGTGGTTATCAGTAATAGTTTTAATTCTTTAACTTGACAATGTTTCTTTTATTGGTTATTTTGTAGACTTCTTTTCTTTGAAGTAAATGTAAAAAAACTTAATTCTTTTGATTAATATGGTTTTGACTTTAATATTCGCACATTCATTTAGGCAAAATTACAAGTTCTCTAACGTAACTTTGTTTTTTTATTTTAATATTAAATATTTAAATGTGGGAATCTTGTTTAATTCTTTAATAGTGACGAGGGTAATGGTCTTGCTAAGGTTTGAGTGTAGTCGGGAAATCAAACCTTTGTGCTTTAAGTAAATATCTGGCGCAATATTTAAATTTAAATTTATTCCATAAATTTAAAACTGTTTAGTCTGTATTCCCAGGTGTGAATCTGACGCGTTGTGAACCATTTAAAAGAGGTTCATTAAGCTCGTTGTGATCTTGTATAATTTTTAGGAGTTAAAACTTTAAGTAAATTAATGGTGCGAAATTTAAATTTAAATTAACTCCACAAATTTGAACCTATTTTTTCTGTATTCACAGGTGTGAATCTGAAGCGTTGTAAACCATTTAAAAAGGGTTGATTAAGCTATTTGCAATCTTTGTAATATTGAGTAGTTTAAACTTTTGATCCTAATTGTGTTTGATCTTAATTCACTGTGATGTATTAGAAGCTTGTATATCATTTAAAAAAGTTTCTTTGATTCATATCAACAATTTTTGTTTATTTCATTGGTCTTGTCTAGACAAGTTCAGATAATATAATTATATACTTTTAGAGTTTGAAAGGTACGCATGTAATAAATCACCATATTTCAATTGTTTTTCAACACACTTCGGTAAGACATGTAAGGCAATGCAACTTGTTGTTTAAACACTGTTACATTAAATAAGTAATTCAAATATATCTTTAGCCTACAAATGTTTTACTTTTTCATATTATTTCCTTAGTTGTCGTCCTCCTTTCTTTTAGTCTATTTTGGCCGTAACTAAATAGTGAGCGTTGGGTGGTATATCTTGCTAGAGGCTGGTCGAATGATAGTCTTGTATAGGCTTGTTAGAAGCTAGTCGAGTGATAGTCTTGTTAGATACTAATCGTGGTGTAGTCTTGTTATAGTCTTGATAGACTTATTGAGAGTTACCAGGGAAAGCCTCTGGCTGTTTTTCAGGGTTACTCATTTTGGTAAAAGTATCAGACAACGACTTATGTGGGGGCTAGAACTAGAAGACATAAAAGGCAAGGACAGGGCTAATGGTACAGTAAGATGGACAAAGACTTTCGTAGTGTTCATTATTAGTTCTTGTGCAAGTCTTGTAAATATCCATTTACAATTCATACTCGTTTTAAAATAAGGCTTCCCCCACCACGCCACCACTTCTCCGCTCGTAAGCACAAGAGAATGAAGCAACAAATACCCCGGTATTCAGACACGGTTTTTTAGGTATTAAATCGGACTCTGCTTAAATTTTATTATATGAAGGTTGTAGATAAACTATTCACGAACAAATAGTGCTTTGAAAAATCACTCTATGACCATTATTGGTCGCTTACAATCAGTGTTTCGGGAACACCCGTTTTTACATACTCACGATTTCCGCAAAAAGTTATGATTATTTTTGCACTACATTTTTATTGTAGGTAGGCACCGACAAGAGATACAATTTAAGGCCTGAAATAAGTTCCTATAATAATTACAAATCCTGTAATTAAATGTCAAAAACTGGCAATTTTTCACCATTTTGGTATTTTACTGAAAAAAAGTTGTGAACAGATTTCAATCGACCAGGGGTATTTATTTTTCTTTTTAAGCGCGATTACAGACTATTTTGTGTTTTTCGNGGGGCAATGTTCACACTTTAAAAGTGAAAAATACCAGTTTTCAGCACATTTATGATTTTCTTAACGTAAAAGCTACAAGCCATTCAGTCCAAAGTATATACATTCAATTTCTACGATTTTTCTCCTACTTATCACGTTGAGAAAAAGTATGGTTAATTTCTTTTAATTAATTAATGTTTTCCCGCTATCTCACCTGGACTAATCCAGGACTATCTGAATCTTTTACAAATGTAACTTTAAATCTGAGAATAATATTCTGGCCAAAGTGCGGTGGGAAAAACCTAATGACACACTGCCTGTTGCCATACATAACGCTGTGGACTTTGCAGGAACGAGGCGCTGACTGCTTCGACAGTTTCTGGCGTTCGAACATTATTTCTTGGCCCTGGATACTTATTTCTCAATCCTGAACCTATTGTTTCAAATCAAAGTTTGAAACCCCTGTCTTTAAAGCGTGAGATGACGGAACCGGATCATGACGCCGAAATTCTCGTGACGCACCTTCATAACAGTAATTGTTTTTGTAAAATGCTTTCACTGCAAACGCTCGATACACATATGACCACTGCTCCATAGCAACTAAATGGCATTGACTGGGAACATAATGATGTCATCACAGTCCTGAAAACTTAAACTATGACCTTGAGATGAATTATTCAAAATCGCCCGTTCCCACGATCCACCCTGTATAGGTATGTTCCAAATTCTTTTTTAGCTCTGCGTCTTACACAAGGTCGGATTATACGCTTATGTGCTAATTACGCTAATTGGTTAATGATGAGGAAAGTTGAATTTATAGTAAGTTTACACGCATTTTCGTGGAAAGAGAGAGGGAAACCATTTAGGAAAAACCCACCTCAGTACACCCAACTGGGAATCACAATCGAATCGAATCAATCGAATCACAATCTTCCCGTCATCGGCGATCTAGTCTATTGTGAAAGTACCACCTTAGACCCGCATTGTGTGATTAAGGCCGATTCTACACTAGCGGTTAAAACGCGGCGCTTTTGCCTCTAACTTACACCCCCAAAATCTTGAATCTACACCTGACTGCTAAAGAGCTACCATAACGTTTCTGACTCTACACTAGCGGTTTAAATGCCACGGTTGTTGCTTCCACTTGGGCAGAATAGTTTACAAATGGACATTGTACATGGTCGGCTATATCGGGCGACTTATTTTGTTAGAGGAAACTCGCAAAAAAAAAAAATCGTCAAAAGAGACGTTGGTGGACTCACCCCACATTATCGAACCGTATCTCAACAGGACAGTTTCATAGTATGTTTGTAAATCACAGAATGTACCCAGAGAAGTTATTTTTGTTCTATAGAATGTCTGTGGTCTCATTTGATGAACTACTCGGTTAAGTGAATGAAAAATATTTAAAAATGGGATACCATCTTGAGGAGAAGTATTTATTATTCCTGACCCGCCTCGGTGGCGTAGTTGGCTAACGCGCTAGTCTTGTTGGGCTGCTCGACTGCTGAGGACGGGGAAATACAGGTTCTGAATCTCGGTCGGGTGAACTGGGGGTGGTTTTTCCTAAATGGTTTTCCACTCTCCCTCCACGAAAATGCGGGTTCACTTCCTCTAAATGCAACCTTCCCATTCCTAATCCATTAGCGTAATTAGTACTTAAAGCATATAACCCGAACGGGTAGTAAGACGTGGTGCTAAATAGTAAATATATTATTTTTATTCCTGCTGAAAGCCTTGTTGTGACATTGGGGCACAACTGCCTGTTAGCGCCTGGTGCAGTTTGATTCGCGTTTCTACCGCTGGACGGTTTTAACGCCTCCAGAGGTAGCGGTCAAAACGCTGGTCTAGATGAAAACTTATTTTCTAACTTTATAACAAGGTAAAAACCCACAACCCTTGTTAGTTCTAATCGTGTCTCAACGCCTATTCGGACTCCATGATTATGGTGCGTCTACTGTAGCACCGAAACATGTCGGGATAATAGAGCACCTGTAAACAACATCATTACAGAAACACCAAAAGGAGTGAGGGAAGTTTAATCTTTATGACAGGACTTAGATAATTGGTTATACGATCTCCCTTGTTTTTCATGTAATCTTATAAACCATTAAGTTGTTTTTACATTTTTCTCATTTAACTCTTACACTATTGTTTATTTTATAACCAGGCTAAAAAACATCATTTGACTATCTCTAAACTTAAAATCTTTTCAATTATGTTCACAATTCATGTTATTGTTTCAAGTTTTAGTTCATTTAACATTGTTTACATTCAACGTTTAGCTACTACTTTTTATTTAAGTTCTACTTTATTCAATTTAATTCTATTTTTTAAATTTATAATTAGTTAAATTTTCATTCATATTGCTGTAATTTCTTTAAAAAGTGAGTTAACCCATTTCTATTCTACTTGTATTCTTACTCAATTTTAAGGTTGTTTCTGGCTACTAACACCTGTTATTTTAATTACTACTGTGCACATTATTTTTATTATTCTCCTGACTTGCGGCTTACTGTTAAATATTTAACTATTTATATAACAACACTCCAGTGTTTAACCTTTTTACTCATATCATTGTATGTTTTATCTAATGCTTTGACTTTAATTAAAAATAATGCTATGCTGCATTAACAATCACTTCTTATATTCAACTTTTTGCATTCTATTTATCCGTATTATCAAGCATTATCTAAGTCTGTATTATTTTATCATATCTTACACTCCTTACGGAAAAGTATTTTAGAATGTTTTCTAAAATGTTGATAACAAGGGTTTCATTCAAAGGTGCGGTTGCTAGCGTTTTAACTGCTACCGTTTTAACCGATTATGTAGAATAGGCCTTATGGTAGCTGTTTAAGAGTTGTGTTTTGACAGTCAGGTGTAGATTCAAAAGTTTGGGGGCGTAAGCTAGCAGCAAAACCCCCACGTTTTAACCGCTAGTGTAGAATCGGCCTTAGACCTGAACGTCTGTGCAGAATTTTTTTGCTTATCAAGACGGCCCCCTTGATATGACTACCTAGCGGAGTACTGAGGTGCGCTTCAGAGTCCAATAACCCTACATTATTCATACGAAGTGTTTATTTACTGATTTACTGCTAAGAAGCTCACTAAATATTTAAATAAAAGTTATCAACATGCCCATACATAAATTGAAAACATATGTTTATATTTCAAATATCGAAAAAAAAAAAAAAAATTAAAGAAAAACTAGCTTTTATCCAAGACGTTCCTCACAAAATGTTGAAGCTCTGAGATAATTTTTTAAACGTGTTAGTAACCAAATATATATTTTATAGACTCTATAGCTCTTTTTATTGCTTTGTGAGAATATTTCTCTTCGTGTAAGCAGTTAAAGGGAGTGTTTTTGCAGATTTTATAGAAGAATTTTTTATCAAAGTCTAAAATAAATAAAATATTGCTTTAATAGAAACATAGAGTTAAATTTTCTTCACATGATTATATATTTTATCCCACTCATTGTCACTAAAACATTTTTTTTTAAATTTAAAATTCAAACCAAACATAGCACAATTTAAAACTTCCCCACAAAGCACTATTCTGATAGCACGCAGAAAAAACAACACCACTCTGATCTTTGTGGCTGGCAGAAAGCTACTGATCTCAACAGACCGTGGTTTGTGCGTATGTATGGATAGTTTGATACCAAATCAATTTGCTGTCAGGCCAATGAACGACCGTTGCCGAAAGGAAATTTGGGCGTGTATGGCAAGCTTCAAGGTTTTCAGATTCTCCTGTAATATTATTATAAATTTTATAGGGGAGTTTATTTGATTCTTTCTGCAGAAGACCAAGTATGTTGGTTTATGTTTTACAAAATATGTTTTTGCACAAGGTAACAGGGGAGTAAATACGAATTTGGTTTGAGGACCAAATGCCTTTTGATTATTTTAGTAATTTTTTTTTAATCACTGTACCTTACTACGCATATATAATAATTATTACTATAATAAGGTAGGTGTGAGGAAGAAGGCATGTTAGAGGTAATATAACCGCATTTGCGTGAAAGGATTGTGGGAAACCAGCTAGGAAAAACCACCCTCAGTAGACCCGACCGGGATTCTAACCCCGATCTCTCCATCATCAGCAGGCCAGTCTAACACGATAGTGACGCCTTTTAGACCATTAGGCCACTGAAGTAATTAAATTTAATTAGGATTCGAGAACAGAAACCGATATTGGTATATGTCTTAGAATTGATCTAACAACAGTGGCATACCATGGCGATTTGTTATGTGGAATGTAGAACTTGCTAAACAAAACATGTGAATTTTTTCATCAATCAAAACACTCATAGGTCAAGTGTAAAAAAACTCATGTATGAGTAGGTTATAGGCTGTATGGAAGAACGAGAATGAGTAAAAGGTGAAGAACAAGAGAGAGAAATAGGTCGAGTTGTTTCGTTGATTAGGATACGTTCGTGCAGCGACGGCCCAAGTAAGCAAATCAACCCACTTCATTTCTCACTCACCCCTCCCTCTTACTCATTCTCGTTCTTGCATACGGCCATATATGTTTGATTTGTAAAATAGAGCTCATAGGAAAAGTAGATATTCAAGGAATAGTTTTAACAAGCTCTGCATACCCTGACAACTCTTTACGAAACGCCACTGACCATCAATAATAGTAATTTTTATGTTCAAGTACGTAGGCTGTACGTAACTGTTCATCTATATCAGCAATTTAGGACTACACTCATTCAATTAATAGAGCACAAAATTGTCCCGAATTTAATAGTGAGATTAATCGATCTGATTAGGAGATAATTGTGATTATTATCAGTTATTTAAATGTCCACCAATATTCACAGGGTTTGTCTTTGTTACACCAATGTTCGTAACGCCTTATACGTGCATTTGGTCACGTACCGCCCCCGACTTATTCAAGACTGCAACGATTGAGGAATAATTATTTCCATTATTATCTCTAGATAAAACAATAGTGCATTAAGTATAGAGAATAGAGCAACTATCGCAAAACTTGAACATTAATTAACTGTTTGGATAACATTTTATGTTTGAATTGAAAATGTACGCATACCTTTGTATGATAAGCATGTATTGTATCCGCCAATACTTATTGAAGACTCTTTTATGTGAACACAACCCTATCGAGCGTTCTGTTTAGAAAATAGTCCCATATATCACCATTAGAAAGTACTAGTACTGTAGTATTATAAGTGGAGACACCGTGCGGTCATATTCTACTATATTATTTTCTAATCTATTTCTAAATGAAGAGAAACTTAGATAGGGACAAGGTGTGTAGTTAGTGTTAGCGGCTCCATATGGTCAATAATATTGCATAAAATTTGATATTGCACAACATTATTAATCATCTGGAGGATATATTTTTGACAATTGTGCAATATATTGTATCAATCAATAAAAAGCAAACATTTGTATCACTTAACATTTTGAAGAATCTGAATTATTATTTGATTTTTGAGTTATTGATGATAAATTTCGACATTTCATGACTCCTATAAACCATCAAAGTAATTTACGTTATGCCTTCTGTGTGTACCTCGAGAGTAGCCCGGGCGATTAATCGTTCCAGTTTGACCTTTGACCCCGGCGTGGAAAGAGTGTTGTGATGATTAATCCATGTTGGTTTTCCCCTCCCGCCTTCCTCCCCTCCTCCTGAGCTCTTTTCCCAAGTGATGAATACACAATTTCTTCCCCTACACCCCCCTCCCCTACAACCGCTCTCCCTACCACCCCGTCACCTATCACCCCGGACATGTTGGTTCTTGATGATTAATTATAAATTATTGTTAATTGATTATTGCTAATTAATTATTGGCTAAGATTGAGGCGTTGTAGTTTATTTATTTATTTGTGGAGCATACAGTCCGTGACGTTTAGGCATGAGGGCGCTGCACGAACCTCTTGCTATGGCTAACTTGTGTAGAATGTGGGGCATCTTCTCTGCTCACCCACTTACCGAGTAGTGACCACTGCGCATCACGGGTGCACACTCTCCCCTCCCCCTGGGTTTTTTCCGCTGATGTCACAAACCTTATGAGTAATGCGTTTTCCCGGTGTATCAACCCCTTGAGTGGTAATGAGTTTTTTCCCGGTGACTCATACTTGGCGGCTCAAAAAGACGAGTTGAGACAAGAATATATTGTGACGTTTAATTATGTAGCAATGGGTTTTCCCTGGCGCCAGCTTGGTGGCTCAAAGAGACGAGTCGAGACAAGAATAGATCGTGAACTAGTACAAGAGGTAATTGACCCTGTTCTTCTTCTCGTACCACGTGACGTCGATTGAGGGAGGGAGGGGTGGCTATAAAGGGGGGCACCCACATTGTTGTCTATTTATAAGAGTTTGTATAGCGGTTCAAGATAGACAAGTTACAGCAGCTGGTAAATATTGTTGACGCCGTGCAAACCGTAAAATTGTGTGATCTAACCGTAGATCAAAAGTACTCGGTGGATAAATTAAAAGCGGTCAATACAAAGTTCAGGAGATGCCTAATAGCCTATTTAGATGGCGAGTTTTGTGTATTTTTACCCTATTGTTTTGGTACTTTAACAGATGAAGACGTGTGTGAGCTCAATAAAGAAAAACTGGTATTTACCTACACCGGAGTAAAACCCGGTTCACCTATCATTGTGAACTTTGAACGCGTTTAAGAGACGGCGCAGAAGAGGCAAGCAGCTAACAACAACTTCGGGCAGCAGAGCAGTTAATACATGTGCATCGTGGACCCTACAAACCATACAGCACGTTTAGCTCGCAGGTACGCTCACTATGTTTAGAAAAGGCTATACTAATTTAATGTTTGTGGGTCATACGATAGCAGGGCGTGCCTATATGACTGTAGAGAATATTCACAGTGTGGCGGTGTGTGATAGACATGTAAATTACAAAGTAGAGGAGCGAGGCTACATCGAGTTTTGCGACTCTACCTGTTACACGATAAGAGCGACTGAAGTACTACCCTACGAGAGAATCAAAGAGACTTACATGTGTGATATGACGTGCACCGTGTACAATTCCCGCAGATGGGACGTTGTGGCTGTGTTGCCCAGACCACCACCGCCACCCTTCCGAGCTCCACACCATCCACCACCTTTCTTAACGACGACGCAGTCACCACCCCCAGAGTCACAGGCGTACCCACCGTCAGAGTCACCTGAGTACCCACCACCAGAGTCACCCGAGTACCCACAACCAGAGTCTTCTACCTACCAGGCATCAGATTCACCAACGTACCCACCGTCAGAGTCGTCTGCTTACCAGTCAGAAGAGTCATCCACGTGCTTACCACCAGTGGAAGAGGAGGTTAAGTCCGAATAACCCGTAAATCTCGAGGATTTAACAATGTACAAAAATTATTCAAATGTTAAAATTATAGGTGAAACGCCCGACGACTGCATAATTGGTCTGGGAAGTTTCGGTAACGTCTTCCTTCCAAAGTCAATCTGTTATTTGGATTGTAAGCAATTTAAATATACATCACGCTGTATGATATATCTCGGAAGACAAAGTGTGATGTTTAAAGGTGAATTTATAAACTAGACTTGGTCATATGTTTGTATCACTCTGCTGGCGTCATTGGAGCTAGCGGCGACATTTTGAAAAACGTTAGAGTTTGTGAGTAGAGAGAATGTTGGTTTTTCTCCCAGGGATATTTCTTTCGCTGCATCTTCAATTGACATTATGCCATTTAAATGCGGCATTTGTGAGGGCTCCTACGCCAAGCTCTCCAATCTTATTCGGCACAAACATCAATGTCACCAAACACCTCCAAATCCTGCTCACCAAGAGGCCTGTTGGGACGAGGAGGTATTGTGCGGTGCGTTAAACCTGATCGATAAAGAGGAATACAACCGTGTCGAGTGCTTAAATGAACTTGAGAAAAACAAAAGTTATAACGTTGTGCTATTGGAAGAGACCATCAATGAACCGAATGTTAGCGTGCTTGAGTTTGTTGGAAGAGTAAAATTGTCAGGTAAAAACTGTGGAGACATTGTCAATATACGCTCTAGCGCCTCTCAACGTGTCCTGAACTATTTTGGAGGTGACTCCTACTCATTTTCTAGATGGTAGATATCTTTTATTAGGTAAAACACTATTTATATGTTTTTCTTGCTATCACAATTATATAATTACTTGTAATGGTCACAAGACCTAAATAATATTGCTGATTGTTGTTGTTATGAATGTTTTAAATTATACAATTGCTGATTGTCAATAAAAACTGTCAATAAAATGTTATTATTTTTTAAGCCCTAAGATAAGTTGGTTGGAGAATCAAAGACCGGAAGGAAATTGCCACATTGTTTTAAATATTATTCATGTAATTATTTCTAATATATTCCCATTTTTTAAGTGAAGTGATTGAGGAGCTCTGGTTAAATAACGTAATTTATAAGTCTAATTGTAGTGTTTTTAATGAAACAAACAGATTATTTGTATCACGTAATAATATATTTATATAAAATGAATGTTAATTTAGAGGTGCCCAATTAATAAGTACTGTGTTTACCTCGTAGACTTTAGATTGCTACCCAAAGAGAAAGTAAATGGGTTGAATTGTTTTATTCTGAACGTTTCAACTTATCCATAATATATGAGACTGAGCTTCTAAGTCTAATTGTAGTGTTTTTAATGAAACAAACAAATTATTTGTAACACGCAATAAAATATATAAAATGAATGTTATTTTACAGGTGCCCAACTCATAAGTACTGTGTTTACTTCGTAGACATTAGATTGTTACCCAAAGAGAAAGTAAATGGGTTGAATTGTTTTATTCTGAACGTTTCAACTTATCCATAATATATGAGACTGAGCTTCTAAGTCAAATAAACTTGTATTTATAGGATAGGAGATGGAGTGGTATTTGGGTGTAGACGTTAAAACACAAATATAGCAGTTTTTATAATATTTATTTACACAAATAAAGATTTTTACAAATATAGCTCAAACTATGAAAAGTAAACTTGGAAGAGAAAATGATACTAATAAAGATATGTAAACACTGTTTTAAATATTATTCATGTAATTATTTATAATATAGTTCCGTTTTTTTAATCTACCTGCTTGAGGAGCTTCGGTCAAATAACAATAATAACGTAATTTATAAGTCTAATTGGGGCGTTTTTTAATGAAACAAACAAATTATTTGTAACGCGTAATAAACAAATATAAAATGAATGCTATTTTACAGAGAAAAAGTTTGTTATGGTTTTATTTAATTTATATTAAATATAATGAAAAATACACCCAAAAGGTAAAAAAAAATCAATTATTATTCTATAATAATATTTCTGATTGAAATAGAGGACCAATTAATAATTACTATGTTTTATTCATAAAAACAAACACAGCATTTTGTTGATCCCAATAACCTATCTGTAAATATAAAGTTTGAACCAAATTTTTCTAATATATATTTAACAAAATTTAAATTTTCAAAAATAAATTATATATGAATTACCTGAAATTATTTGGTATTTGTAAAAAAAAGGTTATCCTTATTTATCATGAAAAAACCTTCCCCGTAGATTTTTTCTGTTAATTTAAAACAAATAAAACTTTCTATATATTGTCGTAAGTAAATTACGCTTAAATTATTTTATTTTAGATAAATAAATAAACTGTATTATTGATAATGTAAAAGAGTTCCAGCAATTACAAAGAAGTCATTTGGGATTTTAAATAGCTAGGCCCATTTTGTAAAATATCGAATCTAAAAATTAGTCATCATTCATATTGCACTGTTTACTTATCAATGGCAAAATAACGGGACACCCGCTTTCTCATTACAGCGTCTCTCTCGATATCTGAATCACTATATTCAGCTGGAGTGTTTGTAGTTAGTATTGATGGATATAAAAAATATAGAATTTAAAACATTTAAATCATAAAATGTTTTGGTAAAAAAACAATGCTACCAACTTAAAAATGGTTTTGTCGTACAATTATGATATATTTAAAATTAATATATTTGTAATTAATAGAAAAGGGAGGATTAAAATAATTTCATGGCGTACTGTTTACTTATTATATATCAATGGTCGAATAACGGGGCAGCAGCTTTCTCATCACAGTGTCTATATCAATATCCGAATCACTGTCTTCAGCTGAAGAGTTTGTAATTAATATTGGCTAAGGGGATGCTAAGTTTATTATAGGAATAATGTCGTTGTTGCTTGTTGAGGATCTTGAAAACGTGGTTCGGATAGGTTGTACTGCGCGCCACCGGTCAATGCGACCTAGCCGAACCCCTGAAGGTTGCGCATGTGAAATAGTTTTTGGGGACCCTAAAGTATCTGGAGACCGCAGGTCCTGAAACACCGGAGGCAGTACGTCAAGAGGTTCCCTAAAGTCCTGCATGCCTCGCAGGGAGCCCAGTCTGGAGACATCAGGTCCTGAAACGCTGGAGGCAGGGCGTCTAGAGGTTCCCTAAAGTCCTGCATGCCCCGCAAGGAGCCGTCTGGAGACATCAGGTCCTGAAACGCCTGAGGCGAGCGCCGGAGGTCAGATAGGTGACTATAGCCTCTATTGTCAGCCAATATCGTACTTTCTTTGGCTTGAGCTATTCCTGCGGCCTGTTGAACAGCCGTGAGGCCATCGGCGCTCCACCAAGTCTCATCTAAGCAATTAGATTAGGTTTTAATAAAGTGTTTACCAATGTTAAAGCGTTATTAAAGAGTGTAAGGTGCTCTAAATGTGCATGAACACACAGCGCACCATGCTAAGAGTAAAAAACAACCTAGATTCCCTCCCAAAGGTTCTTCGCGTCAATGAAAAGCAGGCAGCTATTATAAATACAATCACTAAAAAGCTCGTATTTTAGGCACACATAATAGTTGGGTTTTTTCGTCAAACCCAAGACTCCTGCTAGAGAAAAATATAAGTATCGTTCATAAATATATATTTAAAGTGTAGGTAAGAAATTAAACAATATTTTTAAAACAAGAAGTTCGGATTTTAGGCACACATAGAAGTAAATGTTTTTTTGCTTCGAACCCATATATATTTATAGATGCTTATCATAAATATATATTCATAGGCGACTATCCCATATNTATATATATATATATATATGAGGTATAGTTAAGAAATTAGCCAAGATATTAAATAATATTTGTCAGATAATGAATCAAAACGGGAATCCCTCCCCCACCGGTAGATCACTATATTAAGAGTACAACCCTCAAACCCTCTAAACATTAAAACCGGTTTTCCACTCAGATAGTTTTACTTAAAAAAAACATGTCTTAGGGAGAAGGTTTATTTGTCAATCTTGACACCAAGCCACAAGTAGTGTAGCCAACGGGACAGCTCGTGTGTGTGCTCGTGTTGCGCTAGACTACCGAGGACGGGGAGATAGAGGTTCGAATCTCTGATGGGTGAATTGGGCTGATTTTTCCCCTCGCCCTCCCCCGCGCAGATGTGGGTGCAACGTTCCCAATTCCTAGTCCATTAGCGTTTGGGAAAATTGAATTAAAAATGAAAATCAGAGATTAGTTTTTCATGATATTTAAGAATAACCTACTTTTTGTTTACAAATACCAAATAATTTCGGCTAATTTACAAATAATTTATTTTCGAAAATTTTAATTTTATTAAATATATTAAAACAAGTTGGTTTAAAGTTTATATTTACAGATTGGTTATTGTGATCAACAAATTATGTATTTGTTTGTTTTTATGAATAAAACACAGTACTTATTAATTGATCACATATTTCAATCAGAAATATTATTTTAGAAGCCTAAAATTCATTTCATATTTTTTGGTTACATGCTAAACATAGTTTGGCTAGTTAAAAATACTACAATTAAACTTAAAAATTAAATTATTATTGTTATTTAACTGGAGCTTCTCAAGCAGGTCCACTAAGAATGAATTTATATTATAAATATTTACCTGAATAATATTTAAAACAATGTTTATATGTCTTGCATTATCTCCTACAGAGTATGCAACATTTTAATACATATAATATTCTGAAAAATGACACCCGGACACGGGAATCGAACCTGGGAACCTTTGATTTACATATATTTATTACCTATATATCTTAGTACGTGTTCTGGTTTGTTCCCATTAAGGCGTAAAGTATATTCGTAAATATATGTTCTAAAACCATAATTTTTTTAATATATAAATATTCCAAGTATACTTTTCGTGGCGTGAGCTATATTTGTAAAACTCTTCTTTGCATAACTACTGATTGATTTTGGGTATCAAATGTAAATTATTGTTGAAGTAATCTGTTTAATATGGAATCCGAAAGGATTAATGTATTCATAACCTCATTCCGGACTAATGGTGAACCATTCCNTCCGAGAGGATTAATGTATTCATAACCTCTTTCCGGACGAATGGTGGCACCCTTCCACCGCCCCCCACCGAAATTCGCTACTCTTTATGGTCTACCAATATTTTTTCCTTTAATAGGAAAAGTTTGTTAAATCACATACAGACACAGACGATCCGTGTTGAGCTAAACTACGGAGGACGGGGGGGATATCACGGTTAGAATCTCGGCTGGGTGTACTGAGGGAGGTGGTTTGAGCCCATATCTGCACGTGGAAGGTTTTGTTTATGATTTCACCCTCTCATATTTTAAACATCGGTGGTCTCGGGGCTACAAGTCGTCAGGCTAGCACTAGATTAACTTGACAGGGGGAATAAGTGTACTAAAGCTCGAATCGGTAGTAAAGAAAAACAACTTATTATATGTAGATTCCAATTTGTTAATACAAAGATACTTTTATAAAATACAATCCTTTTTCAGCCAACATTTATAAAATAATACTAGAGTAGCGGTGATATTTTATAGGTAGTAATATATTATTCAGATCACTTGTCTTGCCGTATGAATATGCGAAGTTAGATCTAAGGGCTTTTATAATTGTTCCTATGAAAATGGGACTATAGGTCGGTGACAGTGCCCAGCTGTCATGTTCATTTCTAGGATTCAGTTCGAATCTCGTTGGGGTGCAGTGGGAATAAATATAGATATTGAGATTTTTGATATTATTTTCTCTCTCGCGTGCCTGGCTGCCCGACTGTGCTATCCGCATATTTATATCAATAGAACAGGAATCTATAATAATAAAAGAAAGTGTGTGTGACGCCCGAGCCTGAACTATTTACCGTTATATTTCAATCGCGCTAACTCTCTCACTGAGGATGGACGTCTTTCTCCTTTGCTCCGTCTAGAGGAATAAACGCTAATTACTTTTATAAATACAAATCATATATTGTTTTGGTGGGGTTCAAGTCCTTTAGAGGGCAACAAACGCTAGTTACTTCACATTTCAATCCCTGGCAAAGACAGTTACACATTTAGCATGGCCAAAATCAGATGGGTACACTTTGGAGCAGAATGAATAAGTTTGGATAGCAAGTGCGGGTGCACAAGGACAAAATTAGCTGTGCTAGCCTTCGGGTTGTGGGTACCCCATAGCGCAGAATGAATAAGTTTGGTTTAGCAAAATGCTGGCGCACTTCCTTATCCTATGCTGATAAAGCGTAGCTATGCTAGGAAAATCAGGTCGACCAGCAAAACCACCCTTTTTTTCTCACTCTCGCAAATGTTGTGTGCATTGAGTGGTAGGCCACCGGTCGATGGTCGCGGGGTCTAAGGCATCTATGATGGGGGAGCGGCGTTTGATACAGTGTATGTAACTCGGGAGCATTGGATGGACGCACACCTACTTGATTATTACTTGTTTAATTCTAGACTATTTGAAATTATCTGGTAAATACTCTTTAAAATTAGTTCCACTTCAACTAGCTATAGATAGTTTGCCGCTCTTTAACTACAATATGATCTCTAACGCAAATCAGCACTTATTTCACTCATGCATGAAGATCATAGTACGATTTTTGTTTAATAGGTGGCAGCTAAATAGAGCTCATTTCAAGACCCCACTGTTAATTTTTCGATAACAGATAGCGTGGCAATCTCTAAATCATCAGGGGGAGAGACAGAAAACTATATTGTGTATGATAATTATTTTTTGTCGAGCAAAAAGTCCCGGGTTCAAATCCCGTGTCAATGACTGAGTAATCATAAATAAAAAACTTTCGGTACTAATAATTATATCGCTTTTCTAGCCCAAGAGACATAACTTTATATTTGTTGATGTGCCAAAAGTCCCTAGTTTGAATCCCGTTTTAATGACTGAGTAATCATAAATATTCAAAGTATACTTTTCATAACGTGAGCTAAAAAAACTTTAGGTACTAATAATTATATCGCTTTTAGAAAGCAAGACATAAGTTTTTTTGTTTAAAAAGTCCTGGATTTGAATCCCGTGCCAATGACTGAATATACTTTTCATGGTATGAGCTGAAACACAACAAGGTTATTTGTTGGTGCTCATTCAGAGGACTTTTACACCCGTGACTTCCATGTCACGCATATCGTTATGGCGGGAGGAGGTCATGGGTTCAAATCTCGCTTGAGTGATTTTCTACTCTCCCGAAATGTTGGTAAACATCCCTCCAAGGATTTAGGACACGCTGCTAAAAAGTGTGTCGAGGTCGGGGTTTGCTAGATAGCGTTCAATAATCTTAGTGCAGGGGTTCGAGGTTTGGATCTCTGTCTGTCACGAAAACGCCTTGTTGGTGGCTAAGTAATAGCTTTGGCTACCACATTCGATTAGCTTAAGAGGTCGAGTGCCAGATAACGGGACAATGCGGAGTTAACGAGTCTGCAAGGGGGTCGATGCTATTAACAACATGGCCTACGGTTAAAACCAGATGTTGAAATTTGATATTTATGAGTCAATGAACTTTGGGGTTGGTGGGGGTAAAAAAGAAAGAAAGTAGAAGAGGAGGGATTACGAGATGCGGGGAAGTGAAAGGCAGTCCAACAGTCTTGTGACAGGGAGCAGTTGTTCACTCTACGCCACGCCACCTTCAGAAGAGCTTCGTGCTCCACACCCGATGCCGTGGACCTCATGCCAATAAAAAACTCCTACGCCCCAATATTACCCAATAATTAATTATCACTCAACAATAATCAATTAGCAATCATCAAGAGCCAACATGTCCGGGGTGGTAGGCAAGGGGGTTGTAGGGGAGGAAATTTTGTAATATTCACTTGGGAAAAGAGTTCAGGAGGAGGGGGAGGAGGTCAGAATGGGAAAACCAACATTGAGTAACAAACAACGACATTGCGTAATCATCACAATACACGCTCTCTCCACGTCGGGGTCAAATCTAAAGGTTAAACTGGAACGATTAATCGCCCGGGCTACTCTCGGGATAGAGCTGAAACTATTTTACAGATTGGGCCCAAACTTGGTATCTGGAGTGTTCATAAGGTTCCCCCGAGGGATTTGTGCAATTAAATGTCCAACCCTAAATTCAATTATTATTATTATTATTATTAGCACCGCGTCTTACTACCCGTTCGGGCTATACGCACTTACGCTAATGTGTAGTGGTAGGGTGATTGGGAGATGAAATGGAGGACCTACAGTTTAACGTGGAATCCGAACCACGGTGAAGGCCTGGCATTCCCCACATTCACAAGATATCTTGCCAGAGGTGAAGGAAGGGTTTGGTAATCAGATAAATCTGTGTCAGGACCGAAGACCTAAATTCAAGGGTACCTGGTTTACTGAAGGGCTAAAAATCAAAAAAAATCGATTTTCTCAAAATTCGCTCTAACAATTTTGATTAAATTTTATTTATAGACACTGTTTATTACTATAAACAGATGGCATCCGTGGTTAAAATGACAGTTCTGGCTCACTTTCTCCCATAGGTTAGCATTGATCCATCTCCTTGAATGAGGTGGATCACTTTATCCCATTAGGTTAACAAGATGATCCACCTCCATGAATGAGGTGGATCACTTTCTCCCATAAGAATAACATTGATCATCCACATTGCGAAGTTGGGTAACCTTCTCCCACATTGTTTCTTTTAACTGGGGAGGTGGGTTACTTTCTCCCATAAGGATAGCATTGAACAGTGGGGATCGGGAAATATTATTTTGGGGGTTCACAATTCCTTCGAGTTTTAGCATTGATCCTCCCACTGCGAGGTTGGGCCTTTTTATCCCATATTGATCCTTTCCATAGAGCCCGTGGGTCACTTTCTTTCAATAGAATAGCGTTGATTAATGGCGGATCTGGTAATATTATTTGGGAGGTTTAGCATTGATCCACCATACTGTGGAGTTGGGTCGCTTTCTACTGCATTGATCCTTATAATGGAGCAGGTGGGTCAATTTTCTCATAAGATTAGCTACAATTTTTTAATACTTAAATCTACTAGCTAACACAAGACATTGAGAAATTATAAGTATCTTTTTCTTCACTATATGGCACAGGATGAAAGTTATTAAGAAATGAATATAGGTTTGGTTTATCATAATAATTTACTCGTAAATAGCGATATATTGATGGATTCATACAGTAATGCATGTGCTACTCTTACAATATTTACGATGTTTATTGATTTTATTTCTAGGTGTACCATTTGGGGGTGAAATAATTGTGCACGCCCATGTCTTGCCACTCGCAGGCAAATAGTGTTTCACACTGCATGGAGCAGAAACTTGGACTCTCAGGAAGATGGAAAAGAAATATTTGAAGAGCAATGAAATGTGGAGCTGGAGTAGACTTGAGAAGATCAGGTGGACAGGCAGGATGACAAATTAACAAGTCCTAAGAAGAGAGGGTGAAAAGAGAACCATTTTGAATGTGATTATTTGGTACAAAGCAAACAGGATCGGACACATCCTTATGAATAACGATCTTCTGCACGATGTCATAGAAGGAAATGTTGAAGGAAAGAGACGCTTAGGAATAAGGAGGATTCAAATATTGGATAGCTTGAAAGAAAGAAGAAAATTCTGGGAGGTGAAGGAGGAGATGTCAGAGGACAGAGTGTATTGGCGTTCTAAGTTCACTGACAGAAGGAACGGTCATGTCGTAAGACAGAACACCTAATATTAATATTAATAAATTTAAATGTTACTGTGGAGACTCTTGGGTGGTTTCTAGAACACACCAGGCTTTTCGAGACTGTATTGGAATACATTTAATATTAAAGTTTCCATTTAAAGCTAATACAAATTCATTAATGACATTATTGTGTGTGGTTAGTTAAACTGAGAACAACGAGGAAGAAACAGTTTATCACTAGAGCTACAGTTTCTTTAGTTCTGACCTACCTCGACATCAACCCACAAGTCACCACTGGTGTTATTTAATATCCTGGAACTTTTTCGGGTGTACTTGAGATTTATTTTCACAATGCTGTGAATTTTTTATTTAAATTAATACTAAAACTCCTGTTATTGAGATGTATAGTTTCATTAAGTATCACAAAATATACAAACATATTTTGAAGTATCAAAAAATAAAAATCTTTCAGTACTACCATTATTATATGTATACATAGCTATGTCATGTAGATAAGATAATCATACAAAACCATGCTCATAATAGTTATCTGATCTTACATACAATCCTAACAATAGAATTAGATCATATATAACAACATTTCACTGCCATGATGCTGTCATTTATTTGCCATCTCTTGCATAGGTTACTTCACAGACTAACATGGCACATTCCGGGAAAGAAGTTGTGTTTTATAATGGTATAAAAATGCCTATAGTAGGGTTTGGAACAGTAAGTACAATAATGTAATGATATTAATAATTTATTATAGAGATATTTCTGTAAACTGATACACAATAATATTTGAAATATTAACTTTACAAAATTGTGATCGAATAAATTGAAAAAAGACACTTGAATACGGGACTCGAACCCGGGACCTACAGATTAACGCAACAATACTCAATTCTTATCTATCCAGTGGATTGACCTGTCCTCAGGGTTGTTTATAACTCGTGTTTTAAGGCAAATTTTGTTAGGTATGTATTGAATATAATTGGAAACTAAGGGCTATAATTTATATCACAGCCACCTACGACTCGGTTGTGGCTTTATACTGGCAATGGCACAAATACATTGTACATTCCAAGCAAATCAAGATAGAAAAAGCAATTATATACAATTATTTTCAAGATTAGATCATAATAGATTAAAAAAGTCTACAGTGGTGTGATTCAAACATAATCACTATTTTAAGTATGGTTCCATTATTGCACATAGTATCATAGTAAGTTAGTGTTGCTTTTTGTGAAAATTCTATTTTTTTTATTACTACAGAGGAGCCTCGTTTATCCACCCTCATTGATTGGGATTTCCAGTTTATCCAGATTGAAATTTCGTATGAATTAATTTTTCTAAAACAAATTTTTATGTGAAAAATAATTGATGCATTTTTTTATACACCGTGTCTTACTACCCTTCGAGAAATATGCTTATAAACCAATTATGCTAATTATTTTAAGGATAATAAAGGTTATATTTATAGGAAGTGTACCCACATTGGCATCAAGGGAAAGGGGAAAACAATTTTGGAAAAAATTCTCAGTAAACCCAACCAAGATTTGAACCTCAATCTCGTCATCATCGGCAGTCTAGTCTTCCACGAGAGTAGCTCCCTAAGCCATGCATCTACCGAATCTGGGGATGTATTACTAAACAAAAACTTACTCATTACTTAATTAGTGAATAAAGGTTGTACCATGTTTCAAGGGTTTTATAATTTGTTACTGCGAAAATAAACTGTGGGTTGTAATAATATGTACGCTATTTTTAAATACATTTCTCTTATACTCGTAACTTCCGAATTATAAGGATTTTCGATAATCTGGATCACACCCGATACAAGTTCTATCATATAAGTGAGATACGACTGTAATTTTTTTTTTTTTTAATATCCAAAGGCAGAGAAAAAGGGTTCCGGAACCCTCTGAGATTTGATGGGAGCGGGGGTTCCTCTCTCCACACGCACGTGCACACACACGTATATAAACTTTTAATGGCGGATCCGCCCCTAGAAAAATGAGCTTTCCACGCATGTGAAACTACCTAATAGAATGTGTACAGTAAATCTTATAAGCCCAACGTCTTCATGGCTTAATTGGAAAACCATCATTAAGTGTTCTTAATGTGTTGTTTTATTCTATGAAGGCTGGCATAGATGACATGGATACAACAATTGACACAGCCTTAGAAGCAGGATTTAGACACATAGATACAGCTTATGTGTACAAAACAGTAAGAAGCTATTGGGAAGTCTTTGAAAAGATGGTTCGATTCGGGCAAGATAAAACGTGAAGAACTTTTCATTGTGACAAAAGTAAGTTTAATTACTATTATTGTTAACAATGTAGTCTTGAAAATGTTTAATTTAAATATATTAAATTGGGAAATACAAATGTTATTTGTTTTACCAATCTATTTCTAGCTTACCCTTCTAATTATAGTAGATGTTGAGGACATTAAAGAAGTATGTATTTCCTGTTTATGAAATATAAGATAGAATTCATACATATTTGTTTTCATAAAATTATTATTTGAAATGTTATAAAACAAGTTGGAAGACTTTCTGGATTGGATATCCTGCCATAAAATGTAATCTCTTATGACAAACGTCAGGCTGTCTATCTCCGAGTACTTGAGATCATAGATTCCTGTTGGTTCTACATAATGTTGGCTTTCCTGTTATCATCAGCTTCCCTCATTTGGTAACAGAGCTGAGGATGTGGAGAAGTACTTGAAACTATCCTTGGAGAATCTACAGATGACTTATGTTGATTTATATCTCATTCACCAACCGATTGGTAATTTCACCAAGCTCGACAATGATGGAAATCGTGTCCTGGATCCTAACACTGATCATCTTAGTATATGGAAGGTAAATTCAAAAGATATATTTAATAACGTTAATTATATAAATATCTATTAAAAATATGCATTCTTATTCGTATAAATAAATTTATATGGTTTAAAATAATTTTTGATCAGACTTATATTTGGACAAAATCATTAATATTAATCATTGTGTTTAAATTAACATCAATTTTAACATTCTCGGTGTCTCTGGTGCAACAATTAGGATCCATTTCTTAAAACTCTAATTATTGTTTCATTTAATCGAATTTAGTGAATACTGGAAAAATTACCAATATCAAATATACTATTTCTAAAAAAGTGCAAAATTATTTTTGTATATTTGAAACAATATTATAAAATTATAAATAATATTCTATAGTGATAAATCTCGTTATTTTGCTCTTTTCTTTTGTCAGAATTATTGATTTTAAGCCTAAAATTAATTGTTGGTAAAAATGAAATAAATCATCAAAATATTACTTAAGATATTTGTGCTAACATACTTTGCATTTCATACACCTTTATACTATTTAATTTGCAAGATAGTTTAAACATGGAAAAACATATTTTACATTATTAAAACAAAGAGTTTATCTGTCCGTCATATGCTTGGTATTTATAAATTATTTTAACTATTTTCAAGGGCCTGGTATTGCACGGGTAGTAAACAGATCATTACTACATTAAACTTTACCTACTTTATCAATGTGTATTTCCTTCAGTGAATGTAAGAGCATGAGATATGTAGTAAGTACTAATAAAAAAGTGGAGCACCCGGGAAACAGAAGGTGTTCTATTAAGGCATTTAACATTCACTCCTAAATGATAATTTTTTTTAGTAAAATCTTAATTAGTTTGAAGGTGAACTTTGAGAGATAAGGCTCTTAAGATGTGCTAAATCTATGGAATACATTTTAAGACAGGTAGTATGGTTATGTGCCTTCAAAATTTGTAAATAGTTAGTGTACATACATAATATATTATAAGGTTGTAAGCAAATTACTCCTGAAGGTTGCCATAAAACCATTAAATAGCTTTTGGATAAATTTGATATTCTTAAATTCTCTTTTCCTCCAACCATAAGGGGGCTGTGCTCCCTATTCTTCCCATCCCCCTTGCCCCCAGAGTTCTACTATCGTTGGAGTATTGACTGTATGCACCTCCGAAGCCCCTATATAAAATGCAGGGTATACCACTGTAACATAATGACGTAACTTCTTCCACAGGCCATGGAGGCTCAGGTCGACGCTGGTAGGGCCCGATCTATCGGTTTGTCCAACTTCAACGCCCGTCAGGTGAAACGTGTTTGGGAAAATGCGCGTATCAAGCCCGCAAACAACCAGGTGGAACTTAATGCGTTCTTTCAGAGAAAGGAGCTTGTAGCCTTCTGTAAGGCTCTGGATGTCACTATATGCGCATATTCCCCACTAGGAGCGCCAGGAATGCGCATCAGAAACCACAAAGGAGATCCGTCAAAGTAAGTTACATAAATCAACGATATGAGAAAAATAGTAGCTATATTTGTTATTAGTAACAAGGGTTCTTTAATTTTACATTTATACTGTTTTTAAAGATCAGTGAAATGTTTCATAAACACTTTATAAAGTTGCTTCCCTAAAAATACTCGATTTTTTTTTTTAATCAGGGAAAATGAAATATTACGATCATGCTTTTAATCAATATGTACTATATAGAAAACTTTAATCAAACGAATGATAAGATTCAATCACTTATAATTATAATAATTGTACAGGTGGCAACAATAAGACAACTACGGAGTCGAGGGTGGCTGCGTTATCTGATAGCTCGTGATCTTAATAAAAATAAACAATTGTAGCCGACGATTTCCGCACGTCCATCATAGACTCAATATTAAAATATGAGTGAAGAATGACCCTGGGCATGGGACGATTCTTGGATAGCTCATTGGTTAGAGCATTAGCGTACCAAGTCAAAGGTCCTGGGTTTGATTCCCGTGTCCAGGTGTCATTTTTCAATTTTCAGAATATAAAGGAATGATGTTTAACATCTACGATTAAGGCTTGTAAATACATTTTTAATCTCGGTCTTGAAAAATATTCATGTTCGGTTTAGGACATCATTACTTTTCTTTATTCTGTACACATTTAAAACAGTAGGCCTAATACCAAACTGTCTGACAGTGTTACGTGGACAAATGGTCATGTTCACATAGTTTCTTTTTCAAGTGACAAGAATACTGAGGTTTGAATCCCAGCTGGGAGCTCTGAGATTGTGTTTTCCCACTACTCTTATAAGTGGATGAGGGTAAATTTTCTCTAAATTATATACTCCTCGCCCTTATCCCCATCAGTAGACCAAAGTAGTAATATAAGTCGGTGAAATTTAAAAAATTAAATTTTTCATAAACAGTTCTTTTGTATGGTTTTAACAATACATGTTTTAACAGTTGTAGTAATTTGTTACTGTCATATTTTTCGACAGAATTGAGATGCCCCTCACAGATCCAGTAGTTCTGAAACTAGCCAAGAAGTACAATAAAACACCCTCTCAGATTTTAATAAGACACAGCATCCAAAGAGGTGTCGTGGTCATCCCAAAAAGCAATAACCCTGAACGCTTGAAGCAGAATATTCAGGTAAGTCTTGGAATGATTAATTGGATATTGTAAGCTTATGTTTCACAAACTAGAGTATGCAATGCAGCACAGGTTTCTGTTTGTTATAAAATGTGTTTTTGATGATGGTAAGTGTGATGAATAGATTAACGGAAATTTTGGCGCTATGCCAAGGAATTTCATAAACCTTTCTTTAAACCCTTTAAGATGGCTTTGTTTAGCTAACCACTAAAACGTTCTAATTTTATTTTTATTTTTATGCTATTTACAGTTTATATTTGCAATAAAGAAATATGATCTAAGACGTATGTCTCCTTATATAATAGACTTAAGGAAAGGAAAAGGTTGAGGTTTCAATCCCAGTTGGCTGTAATAAGAGTTGCTTGTAGTGCGTAGGGAGAAACCACAGTGAAGCATCACATGTGGTTTCTCCTTACACACTACACTCTACATGTTGACGAAGGTGCATTTATTCTAAGCTACATACTCAATCCCTACCACTTTGAATAAATTATTAATAACCTGAATGTTAAAATATAATTCCACTCCTACTACTAGGAATACTATTACTATTTTTTAAATAATAATTCAATATATTTTAATAAAATATATTAAAATGTTAAAGTAAAGGCAAGTGCGAGTTGTAGATTATGTTTTAAATCTATGTTATAAATTTTAACAGTTGTAATGCACTTTTTTGAATATCGGATATTCTTCCTTTGAAATATTATAAATATATCTAGAGCCATATCTAGTAAATAAGTTTAAAATCATTTGTATACTATGAATATGTTCTATAATGTCACATACTGACATACATGTGTATCTATATGTATATATAAATATAAATCACAAAATATCTCAACTATCGCTACTATATTACATTATTATATATGCAAATAAATCACACAATGTCTCAACTATCACTGTTATATTATATATATATATATATATATATATATATATATAAAACAGGATTTTTGATAACATAAAAAATGGTTGAGATCTCTTTAACAAGGTATTGAGTTATAGATTTGCGCAGAGAAATAAAATATATACATATATGGTGAAATTTGATTCTCGACCTCCTTGCTACAGGTAATCCATTTTGTTGAAGGGGGACGTCTTAGGCTGTGAAACCACTTGTATGAATAATTTGCAAGATAAATCCTATTAACTATAGTACTAATATATAGTATCCCCATGGCTTCTTTGGTGCTGACTTGACAGCTCACAGCTGACTTCTGACAGTCAACATTTAGGTATATACCTAAATTTTGACTGTCAGAAGTAACAGCTGATAAACACATATTTATGCAGATCATATGGTTTGGCGTAGGGATACATAATTTGGTCTGTTAACTTTTCAAAGCCGTCAGTCAGCACCAAAGAAGTCATGGGGCTACTGTAGTCATAGTGAAAATAAAAATATATTTTTTGTCTATAACATTCACTTAATTACAATAAAATAAATTTATTTTCTAGGTATTTGATTTCGTCCTGAGTCCAGATGATGTTTATGAGTTGGACTTTCTTGACAGGGGTGAGAAAGGTCGTGGTGTTGGGCCCCGTGAATCAAAGTCTAAGAGGTGAGATTAAGCTAAAACCCTTGAGTGAATTTCAAATCAAAGTTTCCACTTTAAATGCATATTTAAACACTAAGAAGAGGACAGAGTAGTGATAATTAATCAATTACGAATATCTCTCCCCAAATATTGATTGGGTCCTCCAATGCTAGTAAATATATCCCTGGCAGTCACTACTTTATTTATATTATCTTTTTTCCCTTTACCAACCAATGGTGACCTTGAATAAAGGGCTACTAATAGATTATATATTGACCTTCCTCAATTCTTATTCACGTTTAGAATAACATGGAATGTGTCAAGGTTTTTCTAGCACACTTTATTGTAAGTAATTTCTAGTAGTGCGATATAGAATTTTAAAATTTCAATTAAGGGAATAGACTTTTGTCCATTTGCAAGTGCGTTTTTTGAGAGATACATTTGATTATTTCACCTCAGCCACCAGGCCTTATAGCATCATATATTTAAAAAAAAATTGCAAGTGGGTTGCAACTTGCAATCACAACAATTTTCCTAATATTTAACTAAATATGAGAAAATAGAGTTTCTTTAAAATAAATCTACATAGTATTGTAACTTAGAAGATTTACAGTATATTGGAAATGTGTTTATTTTAAATAATAATCATTAATTAAAAGTTACTAGTAATATATTATATTTAATCAGCAATCAGGTAAAATTACTTCCCTTTGTTTTAAGATTTTATTAATAATGATTTATTATCGTAATACAGCTTATCTTCACAGATTTAATAAACTATTTTATATTTTCAGTGAATTGGAGCACCCAGAGAATCCTCGAAAGGACCCATATTAAATCTGTAATTTTAGCTATAAATGATTTGATCACTTTAAAGATATTGTTAATGGTGGTTTATTAAATCAAATGTGTAATTGATTGAATGATATAAATGTAATCTGAAATATACAAACTTACCTTGCTTGTTCCCACGATACTGAAGCCTATAAGATAAGGCCATAGCAATCAATCAACGAAAAACTGTTACCTTTATGGTAAAGGAAGTTTGTAACACTCTCCTGCAATATTTAAAATAAACATGGTTGGCTATTGTTATAGTGAACAAAAAAAAACAATATTATGTAAAATGTAAATTAAATTATATTCTGAATACTTTTTAATTTAAATAATCATACTCATCAACATGTTTACAGCATGTGGTGAGAGCAGTTTAGTAAAATTCTTCCATCTTCCTCTATCTCTCCACCACTATGCCTCTTTTAATTGCTTCCATTCTTCTCCTCTCACTTGCAAACTTTATGTTACTTTTTCCTATTCATGGGCACCTGAAGGAGGGATCAGGGCGGCGATTCCCCCCCCCCCCCTTAAGATTGNCCCCCCCCCTTAAGATTGTATAAGTTTTAAACATAGGCTAATCATGTCCAATAGTGATCTTAACTAGTACCCAAACTCTGCCCCTAACCAACAAACAGAGAGTTAGATAATATAACTGACTCCCCGGTTTGCCCTACCCTAGAGAATAATCCTGCGGGCAGCCTTTCTCCTTCCATGTCTTTCTTGGCCTTCCTTGAGTCCTTTTTCCTCATACTTCATTTAAATGTTTATTATGGCATTCCTAAATATTTTGAATAGGTTTAATTAAATCAGTTATGCGTTAATATGTTCCCGTGAGACATGCACACCACAGAGAGACAAATGCAACATACAAATGCAAATTGGCGAGGTCAAAATGGAGAACTCACGTCACTTGTTCAATAAATCAAATCATATTATTATGTTTGTATTTATTTTTACACTCTGACAATATTTGTTAAAGATCGCCTATAGAGCCTAAAGGCCCGTAGACACGTTATTATTTGACTAATGCAAGTACATTAATGTGGCATCACGCGCGCAGCTTGCACCTTGTAAACAAACATGCAAGCTACTAACAAACAAGTCCACTTGCAAGAAAAAAAGTTGGTCACCTTCCAACTTTATTAATGCAAGTAAACAATTCAAAATGGTGGTAGCTGAAAAATGTGGTTGTGTGGGGGAAACTTATTTGTGCAATGTTTCGAAAAGAATGGGATTTGTGTGATTTTAAGAATCGGATTGATAAAGATAAGAATGCGAGGGATATCTTACTAGAGGATATTGTAAAGTTAGATTAGGTGTACATATTCTCAAGAAATATCCAAAATAAAATGTTACGTAAATATTGCAAATGTGCCTTGTGGGAGATATTATTTAATATCGGTAAACAAATGTTATAAATAATTTTATCGAACCATTATTTCCTACCAATCAACGTAGCATGTGTATTATTTTTTTACACACAATCACAAAATATAAAACAACATTGTAGTACCGTGATTAGTTCCGGCAACATTATATTCGTGTTATCGGCAAGTAAGGTATAAATGGCCAGTGGTTTTTACATGAAATCATCGGCACGCTTTCCATTATTCGTATTTGACACTTTAACAAATCTTTATAGATTTTAATCAATAATATTCAGCCCATACACTTCTAACACTTTGTAATAATGCTTTGGCACCTTGAGTAAATACACAACATAATATTATTGTCTCATAGAAAACCAGATAGTTTATATCTAAACGAATCTACAAATTAATGTATTATTATTATTAAAGAATATTATAGGCCTAAGATTTAACAGGATATTTTGTTATTAGTATACCAACATTTTGGACCAACTGAAATATAGTTTAATCTGTTAAGGAATTAAGAAATAGGAGACATACTAATAACTAAACTTTTGTGTTGTCTATATAAAAAAAATAGGTCTACTAATTATGATAAATTGCGTTTACTGAAAAATTGTAATTGATCTGGTTGCTTATTCTTATTCTAAATTCACCCTTCTTAGTTCCTAACACATAAGCATAATTAGTATATGCGTATAAATAACCCGAACGAGAAATGAGATGTACTGATAGAAAAAAAGCTTCAATAGAGAGACCAGTTAACACCACTTCATTTTCAGCCATGTTTTTAGAAGCTATACTAATACAAGTGAAAAATGTGTGTCAACATAACTAGCATGTTAGTAAGCTAATACTAGTAAACTTGCATTAGTCCACTAGAACCGTGTCAACTTGCCTTAATATACAAACGTGCAATTAAAAATTTCCCACTCAAAATGCCTCCCTCTATCATCTAAGCAAGCTCGGTCCCTGTGCAGCCACATTGTTTCCACACCTCTAAGGGTGGCCCTGGGTGTGTATACATTATGTATATAACGAGTTTGTATTTTGAGCGAATCTAAAGAGTGACAAAATAGAGTGAGTTTCAAAAATATAATTGTCGTGAGCCAGCATGAATAGTGAAATTATATTAAACATGTAAATATTATAGCTAATTTCTTTTTCCTTTGTTAATATTTTGTATATTTTTATACAGCTTTTTGTCTGACTAATCAACAAAATCACAAACTATTTTGAAAAAGTGTACCTGAACACCATAATGGTAGTGTTAGGCTATACTTATGTTTTATTGTTTAGTTTAAATTGTAAATAAGGCATTATTTTGACAACTTTCGGAGGGGGTTTGAACACGCCTCACCTCCTCCCCCATGGCCATTGCCTTGCACATACAATTTAAACAAGAGCTGCTTACCATGACAACAATCAAGTAATCAACATGGCTACTGAGTGTGGAGAGCAATTCACAGGTACAGAGTAAACAATATCTGATTACCATGGCAACAATCCTGGAACAATACTGCTACTGAGTGTAGAGAACAATTCATAAGTCCAGTTTAAACAAGATATGCATATCACTGCTACTGAGTGTGGAGAACAATTCACACTTTCAAGATCTGCTTACCCTAGCAACAAACCAATCTATGATCCTTTGTTATCTCCTTTCGGCAGGCAAACGTTATGACGCATTTAATATGTAGGGTGAGTCTAATACAAAATAAAGGGGTTGGAATGAATGTTGGCTTTCATGATTTACACGACCTTGAAGAAGGAGTATTCCTCTTTGAGGTACAAACACTCTTTTTTGTCTTTAGGGCTGAGCCAGTTAAGGTGTGGGTGGTGGGGTGGGAGG
>CABEEJ010002273.1:0-55198 GCA_901482245.1 Timema douglasi | reverse complement strand
GGGAAGGGGAAGTTCGAGATGGACATCGAAGCTCCGCGTAGCCGGAAGCGGAACTCTTCTTTCCATTTTCTTTGCTGGCCGAACATGTGTTCGAGCTTCGCTGGGGGCAGGCTTAGGCGCGGCTTCAGTCAGTTCGTTGTATTTTGCGAGAGCGGAGGTCGGTGGTCGAGCTAGTGCCGCGTGTTGACCTTGTGAGAGTGGGCTGTCCCAGTTGGTGAGTGTTATTACAATGTAAGTCGTTACAATAATGTTGATACAATTCCTTGTACAAATCTTATAGATATCCTTTTACAGTTCATACTCGTTTTCAAATAAAAAGTTACAAATCAAATGTATAACCCCAACAGGTAGACATAGCCCTGGAAAAAATAAATCTGTAGAAATCCCTCATAAGATCATCTAGTTGAGATTTTAATATCGACCTCCTAGCTATCGGCAACACAGCCTGTCAAGAAGCTGACACCCTGAGCCTAGTTCATGAAAACACCAGTGTGGATAGCTTATAAGATAAGGCCTATTATATATATTCAATTAAGGGTAAAATGACAAAATGTAAGGCCCTGCATACGTAAAGAACCAAGATGAGTCAGTGGTAGAGCATTTTCCCACAAAGTCAATGGCCCTGGGTGTGATTCTCGTACAGGTTGTCGTTTATCACTTAATTGAATTTGATTCTGGTATTAAGACTGATCCTGTGAATAACCATAACGTATGAGTTTGTGATGCACATGAATTATCTATTATTAGTTATGGTATGTGTATAATATATATTTTTTAATCATAATTTTTCTTAAACATTTACTTATTTCTAAAAAAAATTATTTATTTTCCTGGTATTAGACTTTGTCTTGAGCTCAGAAAATGTTTTTACGAGTTGGATTTACTTGACAGGGGTGAGAAAGGCCGTGGGTTTGCTTCCCTTTACAGGTGAGATAACTTTAAAACATTTGAACGAATTCCAAACATTGATGAAATTGTTCTATAAATAATCATGAATATCCAACCCTCAGGATGCCTTATGTTTTTCAGATCTATTTAACTCGTTTTATGTACATTAACGCCAATAAGTCACCAGGCTAGCGAATAAAACTGTCAGTTTTTAATCAATAACTAATATATCTATACCAAGATCCCTATACATTTCCAACCAAAATAAATAGTTCTTTCATCTCTTAATGACACTACTGTATTTGTGCTTTCTAGCGGTGAGATTAATTTTTAAATTTCATCTAATAGAATATTGTCTCTGAATGTAGGCCTTTACATTAGATGACTCCACCTCAGACCCTAGGCATTGTAGAATAAAACCTAAATATAATCTATTTGTAAGCCCACAGCAATTTTCACAATACTTATTTAGCCATGAGAAAATAAAGTTTAGTTTGAAATTAATCTACATAGTAACGTAACTTATAAACTATACAAAATAAGGAGGTTTTGTTTATTTTAAATAATCTATATTAATTGTAAATTACTAATAATATATTACATTTAATCAGCAATTAGGTGTCTGTCACCTTAGCTCAGTCGGTAATATGTTTGTCTGTCGAGCGAAGGGTTCCGGGTTCAATTCCCGGCATATAAAAAAAAGTATCATTGGTGAAATGTGGGTTTACCCTTTCATCGGGATGAATTAACATCTGGGTTTTGGTTGTTGTACCTGTCCTATCCTCAAGTTAGATTAAAAGCCATATGAAGCTACGACAAACCTAGTAAGCTGGTATGGGAGAATATATGACTTGGATGGGAAAAAAAAATTGAGCCAAGCCACAGGATGGAAACAGTGATTGATGTAAAGTAAAGCAATTAGGTTATGATTAATTCACTTTATTTTAAGTTTGTTTTCATGATATGGCTTATCATCTTCAGTGTTATAATAGATTATTTTTATTTTCAGTGCTTGGGATCACCCAGAGAATCCTCTAAAGGACCTATACTAATTCTAGAATTTATCAAAAAGTATGGCAATAACTTTAAATTTATATGGTAGTTTATTAAATAGATAAAATGTTTAATTGATTATTGATATTAATTTATTTTGAAAGATAAGGAGATTACCTTCCTTATTTCCATCATGCTGTAATTTTTAGTGTCAATCAAGGTAATACTTGCTACCATTCAGGGTAAGTTAGGTGTACAATACTCTGTTGTAATAAATACAATAATAATGTTTGGCCCTTCATCATAATACCCTCTAAGTCCATTAAAGCAAGTATTACCTTGAAAAGATAAGTTTTTTAACACCACTTCTTACTACCTGTTACCCGCCTCGGTGGCGTAGTTGGCAAACGCGCTTGTCGTGTTGAGCTTGACTGCTGAGGACGGGGAGATCGAGGTTCGAATCTCGGTCGGGTGAACTGGGAGTGGTTTTTCCTAAATGGTTTTCCACTCTCCCTCCACGCAAATGCGGGTTCACTTCCTCTAATTCAACCTTCCCAATTCCTAATCCATTAGAGTAATTAGTACTTAAAGCGTATAACCCGAACGGGCAGTAAGACGCGGTGCTAAATAAATAATATACTACCTGTTTGGGTTATACGCATATGTACTAATTACGTTAATGGTTTTAGGGATTATTGCGGTTATATTTATAGGAAGTTTACCAGCATTTGCATCGAGGGAGAGTGGGAAAAACCTTTTGGTAAAAACCACTCATAGAACACCAGACCGAGATTTGAAACTCAAGCTTCCTGTCATCAGAAGTCTAGTCTACTGTGAGGATAGCGCATTAAAACATGCGTCCATTGAAGTGGGTGATGATAGCTTAAAGTTTGGTTTATTCCAGCTATGTAGCATTTTTTTTACTTTTTTCTTTCTCTATTTTAGTATCTAATATTAAATGAAATTTTACATCATTATTTGGCTATGTTTTATTTATGCAGTTCTTGATTATGATTTTTTACAAGTTCACGTACACATTTAGTAAGTTCAAAGTTATATAAAAATATATTTAAGTTAATATTTTATTACTAAAATATTTGGCAATTTTACAATTATATCTATATATACCTATACATGTATATAAAGATGATATAAAGTTGGTTTATACACACCTTATATACAAAGAAAATATATCGCCTACAGAATGCATAAATAAAGTTTGTTTCAGAAATACAATTCCTGTGAGTCGATGAACAATGGAATGATAATATCATGTATTGTAGATTTCAATACTGTAAATACTGTAAATGTTGAAAAAAATTATTAAGAAATGTTTCTGATGCCTACTAACTTTTAGTGTAGATAGCCAAGATGTTAAGCCATAGCAATATTTTGCCAATAATTCCTATTTTAAATTTATTTTATCTTCCCTTGAATGTTCTATGGTACTGGTGGAATCTCGTATTGTTATATTAACACTACCTATCCTCCAGTGGCATGCCGTAAAGTGGTGTTGCCAGTGTAATCAGAGCTTGTTAAAACTGTACATGTGGATTGTTCTCACTCCTTTGGTCCCTAATTTGACTAAATATACAAAAGTTTTCTGCTCTTACATACATACCTTACATTGATAGTGTAATTTTATCAAAGTCGGGCCATTTAATATATATATATAGTACTGCACCTTACTACTTGTACAGGAATGACGCATACGTACTAATTATGCTAATTAGTTAGGGATGAGGAAGGTTGACTTTGCATGGACAGTTGGAAAACCATTTAAAAAATACCTCACAGCACACAGCTGGGATTCAAACCCCGATCTGCCTGTCATCAGCAGTCGAGTATATTGAGAGTGTGATGCCTTATAGCCTGTGACTACCGAAGCAGGTCATTGAATATTCTGCAAAGAAGTAGTATGGTGAGGTGTGTTGCCATGGTAAGACTATTTGTTTGAAACAGTAATTATGAGTTTTTCTTACACTCTGTTTAACTATTCCTGGCAAGTTATCAAATGTAATCCATTGTGAAGTACATAAAGTTATGTCTATTCACGATTGTGGACCAATAGGATAAGTTAATATTAAAGGTACAATTTAATTAAACTCTATTTACTCTGGTAGCACTCTAATACCGTTTACCGAGCCAAGAAAACAACAACAAGATCTGCTTACTCTGGCAACCCTCTATGATGCTATACTGCTTCTAAGTAGAAAAAGCAAATATGTATATTATTTTGTATGATTTCCATTAATGAGATATAAATCTCAATGAAACATAATTCTTTATAGATTTAAAAAATACAGGTCAATGGTAGGAGGGGGGATTTCAGCCATTCCCTCCTAGTCGTTCCAATAGGAAACAAGACCGACAAGGTTAATGCTTCCAACAAATCAACTGTCATGTGGAGGCCCCAAGGAATGAAACTGTTGATATCATCAATAACAAACTATTGAATCAGTTGGACACTGAAGGAAGAATGTATCTTTCATTGAACCGAGTAATGGAAAAATACAATTATGTCAAATGCTCGACTAAATTCTGGAATTCCATAAATTCGACGGGTGCCATATGCCTTCTCATTAACTGCATTGGAAGTCAGGGTTACAGATATGTGCCTATACAATGTTAACCCTAGTATGTAGTAAGACGTATAATGGCACTCAATTGCAGGTCCAGTATTGTCTGTGACACATTATATATGCTGTTATACTCACTGGCTATAGAAATGGAGAAAGGTAATTTATCAGCTGGCAAAAATTACCTTTTTGCAATTTAAAAATAGACTGTTCAATAAAAACTTTACTTCAACTATGAAAACAGTAGTTCTGTATACTTGATAAAAGCATGCATACATTTCTAGTAGATTATAAGGAGGAAGCATTAAGTTAAGTTAAAACTATTAATGCCTCTTTCCCACATTCATCAACAACATTTAACCAAGCCATGTTAGAAATATAAGTGTGTTAATAATAAAAGAGCATGTATGACTTAGTTTATGGATGTGGTTGAAGCGAAGGGAGTATGCAAGATTAGGGAAGTGGGGAGAAAGTTAGTGAAGATGGCTTGAGTAAGAAGTTGCTTTTTGTAGCTGTATGCACAACTTTTTGCCTACTCCGTAAGGAAACAGTCTGATTAGTCTTATATATGTACAAAATGTATTTAATGGGAGTGTATTAAGAAGATCTAAGGAATGACAAAATATAATTTCTGTGAGTCGGAATGAATAATGAAATAATATATTATATCATTAAATCTTATAAAAAATTGTTTATTAATTTTATTTATTCATGCGGCATAACATCTTTATGTGTATGTAACTACAGTACCCCCATGGCTTCTTTGGTGCTCACTGACAGCTCACAGCTTACTTCTGACAGTCAACATTTAAGTATATACCTAAATTTTGACTGTCAAAAGTGACAGATGCTAAACACATGTTTTTGCAGATAATCTAGTTCGGCGTAGGGATACGTAATTTGGTCTGGTAACTTTTTAAAGCTGTCAACTGTCAGCTGTGAGCTCTCAGTCAGCACCAAAGAAGCCATGGGGCAACTGTAAGAAGTTGAAGCTATTGCAGAGTTCCTTGAGTGATACAGACTTTTAATTTATTTTAACATTTCTTGAATGCCTTAATGTAAAACTGGAATCTCTTATTGTAATACTCCCTGTACTTATCTTCTAGTGGCATGTGAGGTGTTGCCAGGGTAAGCAGAGATGGTTAAAACGATAAATGTAAACTATTTCCACCCACTTGATCCCAATTTGAAGAATTACCAATAAGCTCTTTGCCATATAGCTCTCATGGGAGAATGTTAATCTAAAACTGGTCAATGGAAGTTATATTGACTAATTGTGTGGCGTGGTGTATTGGCAGGTTATATTATGTAGATGTGTTACCACAGTGACTTATTACCTGCTCAGGTTAAACACCTATGTATTAATTACGGTTGTGGTTTAGTATTGGGAAGTTTATATTAATAGGAAGTGTACCCACATTTGCGTGAAAGGAAAGTGGAAAATCGTTTTAGAAAAACCAACCTCACCACACCAGATCAAGATTCGAACCTCGATCTCCCCATCATCGGCAGCCCACTGCAAGAGTAGTGCGGTAGACCACGCAGCCACTGAAGCGGGTTGTAAAGTTTGTTAAAAATTTTCCTGTGAATTGTTTTTGTCACTCGATAATAAACTCATTGACAAGGTTAAGGTATCAACATAAATACTAGGGATGGGTCGCTTGAATCCTATGGTATTATATAGATTCATGATTCACAATATCTCAAAAAGCTATCTCAAATACAATAATAACTACGAAGGCCTTGAAATGATATAACAATTTTAAACCATTTTAATTTAACTTTAGTAAAAGGAATTATATCGACTTGTTTGTTAGTTTAAAAAAATCCAATATTGTATAAATAAATATAATTAATTTGGTAAAAAAAAAGTGTACTCTTTGAGTTTTATGTGAAAATATACATGACAAACAAAATATTATTTTTCAGTGGTACCCAACAAGCTTTTAATAAATTTTTAAAATTCAATTTTAAGTATTATATTAATTTTAACTAAAATTATACATTTTTAAAGATTTGAGTATTCAAATTAGGATTCCAGATTCAAAAGAAAATATAAGATTCGGATTCGAGAAGTATAGGATTCAACCCATTTATAATAAATACATTCCACTGTGAAATATGATGAGCATAGCTTATGTATGAGTGGGAGAGCGGGGAGCCAGAGGGTGAGAGCTTTTTAACACAGATACAGTTTTAACAAGCTCTGCTTACCCTGTCAACACTCTACTCCACGACCCTGATATATCTCCTTATTCCCACTAAAGTCGTCAATAACATGGAGGTTGGGTCTACTTCGAGATGGAGGCATTAGAAGAATACTTCATGAGTCCCGCGACCTTGAAGACGGAATCTATCTGCCTCTCGAGGTCCGGTCAACCCTTTCGGCCTTCCACGCTGAACCTTTGGATGTAGCCCGCAATCCAGGTCCTCTTGAATAACGGAGTCTTGTTCACCTAGTCCTGAAACTTGAGCAGGGTGTCGTTGAGGACTCGGCAGTCGAGATCACTGAAGCAGTCGATACCCACTGATCGGGAGTAGCCGGACCACAGGTCCATCACATACCTGTACCGAAAATAACTAGGTAGTCAATGCACAGATGTTATAATCTATAGTTAATAGGGTTCCTAAACTAAATCATGAAATTTTTTCCAGGACATTTCAAGAACTTTTTAAGGATTTTCCATAATTCCTCCTGGACAAGTGTATAAAGTGAATCATGTTAAAATACACATCATTACATATTTTCTTTTACTTAAGGTAGGCTCCCAACTCTCTTATAACTGCACCTCTCCACATCTTTTATTATGTTTTAATGTATTCCATGATGCAACGAGCTATTCAAATAATTAAAACATAAAATAAACTCACTTGCAAATTATAATAAGTGAAATGTGAGCTTACCCTTTCACAGTGATGGGTTAGTGGCTTGGGACTGGATGTTGTGTCTGTTCTAGATGTAAGTTAGTTTATAAGTTGTGCGCGGAAATAATCAGTTGGTTTAGGAAGTGCATGTTAAATACCCCAACTCTCACTGTTCATATTGTGCATGATAGTTTATGTGATGTAAATTACAAAACCAAAATAAGATTTATTATAAAATTGGCAATAATACAACCAGACAACATAGTTTTATATTTATGAATGATTCAGTAGCTTGATAAAAGTTTAAAGGGATTCAGACAGCTTATCAATTTCCTCAGATAATTTTGAAATTTCATCTACTGACTTATTCCTGTTCCCTACTGATTTACTGACGTGTTTAAAAAAAAAGAGGGACAGAGGAATTTCGAGAACAACCTAAAAAAATTCCAAGAAAAGATTGGAAAAATTAAAAATTCCAGAACATTTCCAGGCCTGGAAGAAATATTTTAAAATTCAAGGTTTTCCATGACGCGTAGGAGCTCTATAGTAATAAATTAAAGAGTTTGTTTTTCTGTCTGTCATAAGCGTTACGTGCGATATCTACCACACACAGAGGTCTGAAATTTAAAAATTAGTAGCTCCTGTGTTCTAAAATGTGCACCTCAAGGTCAGAATTTTAAAATTAGGATTATATTTTTATTAAATTAATTAAAAACTGAGTTGGAAGAAATAAAATCCAGAGTTTTTTTTTTCAGTCTGTTTGAAGTAAAGAAAAGCATTACCCAAGGTACGTCTGCTAATAATGAATAACTTTAGGGAAAATATAAGTTGACATATTCCATTCCATGGTTCTTAAATATTAATACTATTATTACATCATCAATAGTGGCTAAGTTTGTTTTATTAAACACAGATACATATATGTACACACATACCCATGTCTTACTACCTGTTCATGTTATACACATGTAATTACTCTAATGGTCCAGAGCTGAGGAAGGAAGTATTTTAGAGATAATTTACCCGAATTTTCTTGGAAGGAGTGTGGGAAAACATTTAGTAAAAACAACCAGCAATAAACCTGATCGGAATTTGAACTTTGCTTTCTCCGTCATCAGCAGGCAAGTCTAACACGTGCACCGCTATTGGTAGCCATTTGGTGGTCTATCCACATAGTTACACTAATGTTGTAGTAACGACAAAGTTAATCTTCAGACCTACCTATATTTTCATATAAAGCAATTTTTGAAAAGACTACCCTGATTATACGCTGACGGGATTTAAACTCTGACCTACATATAATCGGCACTATAGTGTATTGCGAGTTTTATGCCCTGTATCAGTGGTTCTCAAATTTCCTTGTCACGTGGACCCTCTAACCAGAAAACAGCTTATCATGGACCCCTTAAATTTGCATAAATGATCAAAAAAACTATAATCATAAATGTATATAGTAGGCTAGGTTATAGCGTTAAATTAGTCATAACATAATTTTAATATAAATATAATTACATTAAAAATTAAAATAAATGTAGGTAATATATTTGTACATCTTCAGACATATTTTTTAAAATAAATATAAAAAATAACTACAATACAAATGACAAGAAAATATATCATGTTTTATATAAATTTTGTACATTTATAATTACTAATAATTTATATGAAGAATAGAACTGCTTGTATAACTTTAAAATATCATTGAAATCTGTAGCAGTTTTATTGACCATCTCCTTAAATCTCATTACACACTAAAACAATTTCATTTAAACAAATGTCATACCACAAATAGAAAAAAAAAGCTTAGATGCACAAATAAATTGTTGGAGAAGGCATCAAATGTTTCAGTGCCTTTTCTGAAAGTGTTTTGTGCTGGCTGACGAGCAGACTAATATAAAAGTGAATCTCCAAATTCTCCTCTCAAAGATTTGGGCACAAGGGGCGTGGCTAGCCCCCTATTTTTCAGCCTCACTTTCTCGCCGAGATTTAATATGAGAAGGCATTGCCATTGTGTTTAGTAAGTAGCAGCAACCCTTTTATGAAACATTTTATAGTATCTAAAAATAGATAAAGCTATGTCACGAATTCCCTGGACGATCTCGTGGACCCTTGTACGAGCCCCGGGGAACCCTGGGGGCCCACTGACCCCACGTTGAGAACCACGGCCCTAGATCATGTAAACAGCACAGTGGGAGTATCCCATGGATAGATAATTCCTTTATGTTTTTCCTAGCATTCAAAATATATGTTGTTCTACCTGACCCGCCTTGGTGGCGTAGTTGGCTAACGCGCTTGTCGTGTTGAGCTCGACTGCTGAGGACGGGGAGATCGAGGTTCGAATCTCGGTTGGGTGAACTGGGGGTGGTTTTTCCTGAATGGTTTTCCACTTTCTCTCCACGCAAATGCGGGTTCACTTCCTCTAATTCAACCTTCCCAATTCCTAATCCATTAGGGTAATTAGTACTTAAGAGCGTATAACCCGAACGGGTAGTAAGACGCGGTGCTAAATATTATTATTGTTCTACCTGCAATTCATGACAGAGGTTTGGCCAGGCAGCAGAAGCCGCCTAGTGCTAGGAACGCTGCTTTGCGGTGCCCGTGCGGTGACGCGTCCCCTCTCTTCCCTGTCACTGACTCGTCAAACGCGCCCACTGGCTGGACGCCGACGAGCGCAGACATGCAGGATGCCACAATGTCTCGGGGTTCGTGGCTGGTTCGCAGAGTGAGTGCTGCCGCGGGGTTATTTATACAGGGTTTTTTTCTGGCCCCGATGGCCGGATACAAGGGAAGTACCCGTGATGGCTCCAGGTCGATCGGATCATTCACGTCATCCATTATCATACCTAGAGAACAGGTAGGAAGGAGATGTGATGAGAAAACTATACGAGACAGTTCCATGTTAATCAGGGTGCTAAGGCCATCCATTATTATACCAAGATTTCTAAAATATATTCACCAGCTCACCAATAGTGACCATAGTTCTCATCTAGTCAGTAAATGTCTGTTTATTTATCTTTTAATTATTTTACTATCTGAATTACCTGTTCTTCTTCGGCGGGATCAAATAATTCAACAAAATAAATAAGAATTCCCTCAGGGGGGGACTTTAGTTGTAACATGAATTTTTATATAGGCCCATATAGAACTCTTACATCAAATTCAATATTTCCAGCTTAATAAGAAAGGGGGGGATATGTGGAACACACCGCATATTTTAATATCTCTTTTCACCCCTTTGCGGTGATATATAAAGTATTCAATGAATATTTTTTATTAAGTATTAATAAGCAGCAACTATATCAGACTTTTACTTAGTAGCTAGATGGGAGATGAGTTGATGAGTTAGTGAATGAATCGGTGAGTGTCCTCAAACTATTGTAAATTAATTGTTGATTATTTTTTAAAGAATAATAATTAGTTAACCTATTCTCATATACTAATATTATAAAGAGGAAAGATTTAATTTTTTGTTTGTTTGTTTGTTTGTTTGTTTGAAATGAAAAGGCTCCGAAACTACTGGACCTATTTAAAAAATTATTTCACCGTTGGCAAGCTACACTATTCCCGAGTGACATAGGCTATGTTTCATTTTCAAANTTCATTCCAGCACTTGAAAACTGTGGACGGAGTTCTCAAAGAGACCTATCAAGCTGCTTGCCGTGCTAGAGGTTTGCTAGAAAACGATGACCATTGGGAAAATACTCTAAGAGAAGCATCGCTTTTGCAATGTCCAATACAACTAAGAGAGTTGTTTGTGGTCATACTTTTATTTTGTCAGCCATCGGAGCCATTCAAATTGTGGGACAGTTTCAAAGATGATTTGTGTGAAGATGTTAGACACAGAATCAGACAGGAAAATCAAGACTTCGCGTTACCATACAATGAGAATATTTATAACGAAGGTTTGATACAAATAGAAAATAGATTGTTGCAATTAAATGACAAAAGTCTAAGTGATTTTGGATTACCTTCTTCAGTTCGTACAGAAAACAATGTTGCAGATACAATGGCACATCACTACGATACAAATGATTTGACCGCTTTCGTCAATGAAAACCTACCAAAATTAGTCCCAGATCAAAAACATGCTTTTGAGACTATAGTCGACAGCGTGAATAATGACAAACGAAAAATATTTTTCTTGGATGCGCCAGGGGGAACAGGAAAGACGTTTCTTGCTAATTTGATACTTGCTAAGGTCAGAGAATCAGGGAAGATAGCAATAGCAGTTGCTTCCTCCGGAATTGCTGCAACTCTCTTGAGAGGTGGCAAAACTGCTCATTCTACTTTTAAACTTTCGCTATCTGTAAATCTTGAGCAACAATCTACATGTTCTATCCGCAAAAACGGGCCTCTAGGTAAATTACTACAAGACACCTCATTAGTTATGTGGGACGAATGCACGATGAGCCATAGAGCACATATAGAGGCCGTGAACAGAACCTTAAAAGACCTCAGGAACTCCTCTGCAGTCATGGGCGGGATTACTTTTGTATTTGCTGGAGATTTCCGACAGACTCTCCCCGTTATTAACAGAGGTACGCGAGCAGATATCATCAAAGCATGCTTGAAATCGTCTCCCTTATGGACTTCGATTGAAACATTAAAATTAAGGACGAATATGAGAGCTCATCTTCATGGAAGTGACAGTGATTTCCCACAACAACTGCTAAAACTTGGTGAAGGAATTTTCCCTGCTCCAAATTTAAGCGGATATAGTGACATTATTCTGGATGAGTATCTAGGCCAAATACTCCATGATTTGGAAAATTTAATAGATGCAGTATACCCTGATATCGAGAATTTGCACGAAAAGGACTTTCATTGGTTGTGCTCTAGGGCAATAGTATCAGTAAAGAATGATACTGTCAACGAAATAAACAATCTTATCGTTCAAAAAGTCAGCGGTCAGATAAAAAAATACAAGTCGATAGACACTGTAACTAATATTGAAGATACAGTTCATTATCCACAGGAATTTTTGAATTCCTTGAACCCTTCTGGATTACCACCACACGAACTGACGTTAAAAATTGGAATTCCAATCATGCTTTTGAGAAATTTAAGCCCTCCAAGCATGTGCAATGGGACGAGGTTGCTTATTAAGGAGTTAAAGGAAAATTTAATTGTAGCGACTATTATGACCGGTCCAGCAGCTGGTCAACTAGCTCATATACCGAGGATACCGATGATCCCAAGTGATTTGCCAATCCCATTTAAACGGCTTCAATTTCCGGTAAAAACATCTTTCGCATTAACAATTAACAAGTCCCAAGGTCAAACCTTCGAATTAGTTGGGATCGATCTGCGAAATAAATGTTTTACTCATGGTCAATTATACGTTGGCCTATCGCGGGTTGGAGCCCCTGAAAATCAATTTATTTTGCTGCCACAAAATAAAACCACATCAAATATTGTTTACAGGGAGTCTCTTACTCAATAAATTAAATGGCTTTTGTTTTGCGGTTATGACCTTTTAACAATTAGTATAAGTATAAATAAAATAAATATTGAAAAATGACAACAACAAAAATAAAAGTGAAAAATAATATATAAAAAAATAAAATAAAAAATGTAAATACAAAAAAAAGTTTAAGAAAATATATTCACAAAAAAAAATTAATATCTAAGTTTTTTGTTTTCAATGAATGTTATTTTTTTATAAACTCACTGTAAAACATTGTGTATTTTCTTTTATTATATTATTATGCCCGTGCGAAGCCGGGATGGGCTGCTAGTATATAATAAAATGGTATTGGGAATTACTCAAATAAAAATTTTGTTTTACTTATAAAATTGTAAAAATTTAAACTGTTAAGGTCGTATTACATAGACATAATAATAAGGGTAAGCGTGCTTGATATATTTTGAAGTTAATACAAAATATTTTGTGAAAGACTAATGCTATTGTCATATTCGGTAATGTATTAATACATATTTTACCATTAACATAAATAAATTTTCATTCCCTATTTGAGCAGCTGACCAGTTATTGTTGCTGGCTACTACATTTTTGAAATATTTTGAAGCTCCGATCAGTTGTTGGCTGGCTTCACAATGCTGCTAACACACATGCAGGGATATCTTGAATAAAATAGTGGCATATCAGTAGCAATAAAAGTGTTAAGAGGGTCTCCAACACTAAGATCCAGAATAAAGGGGAGTTTGGGGAGTGAAAGGGGAAGGGCGGGTCCTAAAGTAGTTTTTTTAAACATAAGCTAGAATATCATTAGCCATATTATAGCTCACTTCATTCCCATCTAGGCGAAGGACACCAATGAAAAGGGAAACGTGAACAATGGTCCTAAAGGGTGAAAAAATTATCGTTTATTTTTAACGATTGTAATTTTATTTCAAAGAAGATTTGTATTATAACAAATAAATTATTATTATTATTTGTTTGGAACAAAGTAATATGTACTTATCGGATGCATTACCTTTTTTTTTTGCAGGTGAAATATCGGGATGTGATACGAATCATGACGAAAAATGAAGGTGACATAATTTCTAGTCCAGCTTTTACTATACTTCTGGCACTGGGGAGAGGGTAAAAAGGGTATACACGTGACTTGGGGGTGGGTTTGTGCTCCCAAAAAACAAATGACATGCAGGCAGGACAAAAGCTTAAATATCTAACCTTCAAATAGCGTCAATGACCGAGCGAACTTGGGTCTGATAAATTTAATATCTGAATGAGATTGCAGATTACCTCACCTGTTCCCAGGAATGTTGAGGCGTTTTGCTTCAGGCTATGTCCAACGCACCTCTAACAGTATTCGGGTTTAATCGAGATGGGGGTAAAGATTTTGTATTAGCTTGATGTTAAAAGCAGGCAAGGTTCACGAGAGATTTCAAGTTCGCGATAAATGCACTCTCAGCCACTGATAACACCACTTGAATTAAGAGTTTATAAGCAAAATAGATAGCAAAAATAGCTTTAAAAGTTTGATTAAAGACAGATTAACAATCTAAAATAATAAAATTCTAATAGTGTAGGCAGGCAGATCTCTCCACCTTAATTTTCACAATTCTCAATAAGCTATAAATCTGAAATTCGGTGAAACTGTAGAGTAGCCACTCAATTGATATGCAAAACCTTCAAACTTTTAAGCCTATAAAAAATTAATATGTGATTTAGTTAACATTCAATTTCATTAATTAATTTGAGCTTAAGTGTACACATATGTATTCAGACAACTCAATGTCTACTCTAATAAAGAGGTATCGTGAAAATGAAACATGTGGTGTGGAAAGATACATTGACAGAAAGAAGCTGTTTTATTGAAAATGCCATATCCTCTAAGGACGTTATCTATATTCCGTTCACTATAGGTTTTTACCTGGATGACAGTTCGAAAATCATATGTTTTAGGTTTTGGGTTGCCAACACTTGTAAAAGATCACAGTTTTGTTATAAATGTAAACATCTTTAATTACCTGTTATATAATACATTAAAAATAATGTAAACATAAGTTTTCTCATATTATTTCATTTGTTTAAATAATTTCTTTTTATCCAACTCGAAACAATATTTTAAACAAAATTAAAAGTACTTATTTTTCGTTTTGGAACGCTACTGATTTTGTGTAATATAGTGCTTACATCAATACCTTTTAATACAGGCATCGTATTTACTTGGAAAAGAGAAAATTGTTGTCATTTTTATTACATACAATAAATGATTTTATGATTATTTTATCGTATTTTGAATTATTTAACTGAATAAAATATTTTCATCAACTGCGTGTCTGCATCATTGTAAAAAACTTGTTTACCGTTATGTTCAATCGTATGGTTTAGATTCGTCAGTCGCCATTTTGAAGATATGTTCGTTAGAAATTTTTGTGAAAGTGGTATGAATATTTTTTTAAGTGGAATAAAACTATAAATAAACTTTGTGTCCGACCTCAAATAAATACATAAATAATATTGGCCTAAATTACTGTGGTTAACTATCACATTAATATATTACCATCTGTTTTCATTACAGTCATCCAAAGTGATAGATGTCAGCTTTTGGTGAAGTGATATATTAGGGATTACTTCTAGTAACATTTCGAGCTGTCATCCAGGTAAACTTAGCTCGTGAATGACATATACACTTGGTCGCTTTATAAAACGTCAATTTATTATGGCAAATTATTTCTTATAGAAGTTCGAATTTCATCATCAACAACACATACATATTATTTTTAATAAGTAGAGTAATGACGTTAATTGTACATTGTCGTGGATTTTAAAAGTGTATTTACTATTTTTTGTACCTCCTCAGATTTTACGCAAATGTACTAATTACGCTATGAGCTAGGTATGAGTATTTATTATTATTATTATTATTAGCACCGCGTCTTACTACCCGTTCGGGTTATACGCACTTACGCTAATGTGTAATGGTAGGGCGATTGTGAGATGAAATGAAGGACCTACAGTTTAACGTGGAATCCGAACCACGTTGGAGGCCTGGAATTCCCCACATTCACAAGATGTCTTGTCATAGGTGAAGGAAGGGTTTGGTAATCAGATAAATCTGTGCCGGGACTGAGGATTGAACCCCGGCCGCCAGCACAGAAGTCTGACACCTTACCCCTAGACCGCCAGGTCATCGACTATGAGTAGTTGAATTTAGACATGTGTACCCGTATTTGCGTGGAGGGAGAGTGTAAAACCACCCACAATACACCCGACTGATATTCAAACATCGATCTCCCTGTCATCGACAGGCCAGTTTAACACAAGAGTGACGTCTTAGACCATGTGGCCACCGAAGCAAAGTAAAGTTCAAAAATGTGACCTGACTTTTAACAACTTAGTTCGTCTTCCACATAGCTTTGTGTAGGCCTATGTAACGCGCAGTCTTGTGTACTAAGTGACGTCATAAGCTCAGCCAATCAGATGTATTTCTCCATATGGAGCTACCTTCTACTCTCTTTACATTGTGGGGTTCTGAGCTATGCGATGTTTTCTAATAAATGTGTATATTCTGGCTTCCAATTCTAGTAAACCATCTCTATGGTAAAAAATAAGATTATTTTACATTAAGAAGTATACACACAAAAAATTGTGTATAAATTATATCATAATATATATTTTTCTCTTAGTGAGATTCAATATAGGCTAGGTATAAAGCTTATAACGATGATTATAATTTCGTTAGAAATTATGATTATTACAAATCTATTTTTAATAGGATTGATTACAGACAGGGTCATGCCTTCTCTCGGGGTGGTGGTGTGGGGTTGAGAAGGGGGAGAGGGAGAGTTAAAATCATAATGTTAGTATTAAAGTTTTTATGTAATAGTTTTTATATAGTATAAAGTCTATATTTAACGCTTTCCATAGTTACATCAATTAAATAAATAAGACATTATTTAGGGTAACTGAAATATTTAAATAACTACTATTCTGTGGAGTGTCATGGAATATTTCCAGGGTAAGCAAAGTTTGTCAGAACCCATAACTGTACCTGTTATATGTTCTTCCCCTTTAAGTCACCCATTTGACCACTTATAGATCTGCTCTACATGTGAATGCATTTTCTTTTATACCTAGCTGATGAGTGTTCTATTGATTGATGAGAACAATTTCACAAGTACAGTTTCAACTTACCTACTCTGCTTACCCTGGCAACACGCCACGAGATATCTCTAATATTATTTTAACATTTACACATGTGTCTGGGGGTTGAAGGGTTTAACCTTAACCACCTCTCCCTCCTCCTTGGGCACCCCTCTGATTGGTTAGTATACTTTATCAATATAAATAAATACACTGTGTATACATTTGAAGCCACTGGACATTTTTTAATTCTCTAAACTATATCCTTGTGAATCAATTTAATAAATTACAACATTGTACATATTATATTAATGCAACAGCAGCCATTATCTAAACCAATGTATGTACAATCTAGTTACCAGATCCCTTCATCTTACAATGTGATTGGTTTAATTTTTATCAGACTTCTTACATCTAAGATTCTTATGAACACAGAAATGTGGTGTTGTATGGGCCATGTTTCATTTGATAATATATATTTAATTATTTACTTTATTTAAAAACATGTTGAAATAGAACTACAGTTCACCAAACTGATGTTAAATATTAATGGTTTTCAAAACATATAAGATATTTAATTACTCGCACTCGTAAAGCCTCCTGTAAGCTAAAATCATACATTTTTGAATAAGTGTTTAGACAAGGTTTGACACCCTTTATCCGGAGTGACATGTAACTATTCTTATCCAAACTATGGTTTGCTTACATTATAAACCTTAGCCTATACTAGAAATCATCTAGGATTTCATAATTGCACTCTACAGTGAATATCACCTCTGAGGGAACTGTAGGTCTCATGGAGTAAAGCTTCATCTTCGCTTTTCCTCGGTTAGCTATTGCCAAATAGACAAACTTTAAATTAGTGTTATAAATAAAAAGCCTAGTTTATCATGTGCTAGTTGGATCCAACAAGTTGTGACTCTACATAGGAAAAGTAAGCCGCATTTATCCATGCAAAGTTGTTGGGATAACATTCTGAGTCCTACTCTAGTTTGTAATCAGTCGACACATTTTTGGTAATTGAGGACAAACTATTACTTGCCATATTTTAATATTGTGTTGGCAGGAAGTTTACTCTTTCAGAAAATAAAAACTTATAAAACGGAGGTGGTTCGAAGTTTATTTTGGCTAAACGTAGAAATTAACGTGCGTAAATGGAAACAATGAGTTACCTACTTCTGCAAAGTGGATTTGATCACTGTTTACGCTTACCATCCCTTGGACTTTTAATACCGGAACTTACTTAAACTTGGGTTTCCTCATCTACGCGATACAGTTAAAAGGAAAAATGTTGGAGAAAAACATTGCATGAGTACCACTCCCGAGCCTGAAAACATATTATGTTGACTATTTATGTTCTCTACACCAATAATCTCGTCAACACAGCCAACACAACATGTTACTCTAGAAACATTGACTTCTGCTATAATCCTGAAATTCTCTTTCTGATCGAAAGTTTTATTAGTTTTTCATCACCTCATTCATATTGTTTTGTGTATCATCTTTACTTTACTCATAGCTAATAAACAAACACTATGGAATATAATAAAACACATATTTAGGCCTAATATCAAATGTTGGTTACTAAAAAAAACCTAACCTTTTAAAAATAATTAACATTAAATGTTATAATTTAATATATAAGCGCTTAAGAAAAACAATACTTGAATTCAAAATATTAGCAACCAAAAGTAAATACCTTTCTCTCTAACACGATTCACACCACATACCAATATTACCAATATTTAGTTAATATTTTGTAATAGTTAATAGTAACACTAAAATCAAACAGTGGGACTTTATGACCTTGTGGATGTGAGAAGTAGTTATTGGCAACATCGAAAATCCAGCGTTGCAAAATGGGTCGTATAGCCGAGATAACATTGATCACGTGACAATTATTTAAATATGGCAACGCTTTTTCACAATAGTAAGCCGGCAGTTCCTTCAGATATGATATTCAATTAATTAACTGTGGTTTATACTAATGGCTGTGGGGTCTTAGATGCGTTATATATAGAAATATTTACAGCACCAGAGCCAATCCATTGATAGCTAAGTTATTAGAGAAGTGATAATCTAAATAAAGTTATTTTAAATATTTTGGTCAGATTAAAAAAGGAACAATTAATTGTTTGTGACAATATCTTATAAAATTTATCAATTACAGTTGTATTTGTTAGTCAATATTTTTTATAAATAGGGAATATTTAATACTTTGGGCTAATTCCCTTCCTTCCCCTTTTCACGAATAATGGCTTATTTATAAGTTTTATTCAACTCGAATCAGAATTTTGGTCATGGTGCCCGTTTCTGTAACATATACTATATTATTAGTAAAAACAAATACAAGCATATTTCAGCCATATCCATGTATTTTATGTTTAGTGAATTAAAGTATAAAACACCCCTTTGATCCTATATCTGGTTAGAATATAATCGTGTTTTCAAATTTTCCGGATAGCCGAGAATGATTAGCTATAATTCGCACATAACTTATATTTGCAAAGTATATTTAATTTTCCTCGTAATTTTTAGTGTTAATTAAATAGAATATTTTTATTTTTATCAAAAAAATGTTTTGGATACACATTAACACAGAATATACACGCTTGAATATACTGTATTTCCAAAGTATGCTAAGCAGGATTAAGTTAATATCTCTAGTTATTGTTTCCAGATTCATACACAATATTTGTATAGTGTCCTAAATTATTTACAAACGTTTGTCATTAAAGTTTGATAGGTTGATATCACTTGAAAATTTCAATAAATAATAGTGATGCCTTTGATCTTAATAACATTAATATAAGGTATAAGTATATACAGTACGTATACTACAAAATACCAGAATTAAATATTTATATAATAAAACACCCTAGTTTTACAAATATATGATGATATAATCGTAACTTATAAAAAGAGTACCGAGGTATAAAGTTGATGATTACGGTGGTAAAATTTGTATTTATATGTATGGTACACAAAGAAAAGGGAAACAACTTAATAATTTAGTTTAGTTAAAATATTACATTTTCATTAGTAAAAATCTCCTTTTAAATTTAGTATGAGCTATTGAAACCCAACTATTGCTTAGTTGTAAAACTTAACTCCTTGTATTAATTTTAGGACATAACCCGTACTATCATATCCATCATTCATTTGATTGGGTTTTAAAAAAATGTATACACCATGAATAATACATTATATAAAAAAAATTGTTAGAAAATATTCATTTGCAATTTTATGACTCTTTTAAGAATTTTCTTCATCATTCTGTAATCACTATGTTTTACATTCATGTAAAATAATAGGTGCTTGTAAACCTCGATGAATCTCAAGTTGCATTAATTAGTCACAAACACAATAATGTTATTCCAAAATCATAATCCATATGCAAATATAATGGCAGTAAGTATAGATAAAATACAATATAAATATTATTAAGAATGAATTAAAATAATAAAATGATTTTTAAATGGTGAACTAGATCTTTGATTATTTATAGTTAAGATTAGTTTTGATTACTCATAAAAGTATTATTTTTATTAATTTTTTTTATCATATTAAATAATTATTAAATACTGTTGTGAAATTCATGTAGCCTAATGTATAAACAATAAACATTTCAGATACAACATTGTATATTATATTTTGCAAAGAAAGTTTAGAAATTTTCTGAAAAAACATTAACCTATCAAATATTACTTAAAATACTTTAAAAATACTATTGCGGTCAAGGATTCTCAATTCCATTTTTAAAAAGTTTATATTTATAAACCAATTCAATCACGGTTTCGACGTTTAGAATAGTAATTTAAACCTCCTAGGGGCATACCCTACATATATATGTCAAATGTACTACTTTTCATTTGTATTTAAACAATCTTAAAAAAATATTATTAGTCATAATTATTATCAATGTTTAACATAAAACAATGCCAATACAGGTAATGTTGAAATATATAAACATCTTAAAAGGGATTCACATTGGAACTCAATGCAAAAAAAAAAAATGCTTAAAAAACGTATAGATATAATTTCAAGGATATTATCATAAATAAAAAATTAAAGAAATAAATTGATAAAAGTTATATTAATATGTATACATCTATATTAATAAATTTTTTGTCTCTGTTACGAGTGTTGTGTGATATCTTCCACACGCAGAAGGCTGAAATTTAAAAATCAGTAGCCCCTGTACACAAACATGTGACCTCGAAGCAGTAATTTTAAATTTTTGATTAGATTTTTTTAAATTTATTAAAAACTGGACAGGAAGAGGTAAAATGTAGAGATATTTTTCTTAGGTGTTTGAAGCAAAGAAAAAATTTACCCGGGTACTTACTGGAAAATATATGGCTTGAATAAAAAACTGACCCAGGCCACATGTTGGAAACAATAAATGAAGTAAAACAAAAACTGTAAAATTAAAATAAAACGAAATAAAATATAGTTTTTGAAGATTGTGTTTCTTTGAGATTTTTTTTTAACGTATTTAGATAATTTTTCTAGATCAACGATAGGTTTACTTCTCAAATATGTAATTACCAAACTTTCTGATTAAAATAAAACACAAAATCTCCCTTTTAACTTTTTTAAAATGTAAATTAAAAAAAGTACCAATTATAGTTTAAATATATTTTTATAAAACTACTACTAAATACTTTTTGTACTGTACATTTTGTAGTAAAATAAGGCTTTCGAATATATACAATAAAATATCTTGCATCAACATGGACAAAAAACAATATTATTAATATCATCATGTCGTATTAATGCAACCAAGATTTAGCCTGAATGACTTACGATGTGTTGTATGCTTATGAAATTAACTATATAAACTAAGCTTGATACCAAACATCGTGCTATGGCAATCCCAATATAGTTGGCCTAAATGAATTTGAAAAGCTAAAAAAAAGATTAATTTATAATAAATAGTATTATTTCATAAAAGATTGAGTTTCATCAAGATAGTTTAAATAAAACCACATTGATTTATTTGTAAAAACATTTTCCACAAACTTAAAATATTAGTCATCTAAAGTAAATTGATAATAATTGTTCCAATGCTTATCCATATTATATTTAATTATTAAAAGATTAAACTGTAGATACAATATTTGTAGTTATTTTTGCAAGTGTACAAAAAGTTGATAATACTATGTAATGTGATTTTGGTTGAACAGTCAAGAAATGGTTAAATAGAATGTTTCTTTTAGACACAGCACATTAATACTGGAGAGTTTCAAAAAATTGCATGCACTTATAAAGATCCATGAACACATAACATTAAAGATATATATATACTGTATTATTATTATTATTATTATTATTATTCAAATAAATATAGTGTGATACATCACTTTATATCTTTAACATCATTTACAGAAAAATACGAGGAGATTTATTATCAACAAAAACCATTATACCATTATAATAAATTGAATAATACCATTATACCCGTCTTACAAGTTAAAGAAAAATTGAAAACAATTTGTGGATTATTTTAATCTAAACGACAGATGAGAAAATAGAAATTTGTCTTTAAGTTTCAATTTTTGTTTCAAATAATATGATTATTTATATAAAATGTATTTGTTATATACCTTAAAGTATATAATATAATCTATATTATAATAATTATCTCTTTACTCATGCCATTCGACTTATATAACACTTGAATAACACATGAATCCCATATTATTTTTTAGTTGGCTTATATTTACATGCACGTATCATGTTATTTATAAAACAAATATCAGAACTACAACACAATTAAACATATTTTAAATACATAATATTAGACAAACTTACCAAATCCTTATGAATACTCATTTTACAATAGTCTATATAATACCTTATCACAATATGAAGAAGTTTGCCAAGTGTAGAAAAAATATGTCATTGACCTAGTTTTTATTATCTTACTAAATATGTTTATGCTTATAACTTTTTTACAGTTTGTTAAAAAAATATGCAATTAAGTAGTTTACAGCACTACGACAAACTAGACATATTTAGTAAAACTGTTGCAGAGATGTATGCCAAAATAGCTTTATTATAGTGCCAACAATGAAAACGTTATTACATTTACTGTAATTCTCCTATAAACTTATTTTAGTTTAAATGTGTGCGTATCTCAAGATATACTATTATTATATTTACAAACATAATTTGAATAATATATTAATACAAAATAACAATAGGAATTATTTATGACCAGATTTTCTAAATACTTTTAATCTTAATCATTAAATAATTATAACAAATCAATTTGTTTCTAAGAATTTTTTTTAAAAATATGTAGACATAATTTAGTAAAACAGAAATAATACAGATTAATTCGTGAAAAAAATTGTTTAGATAAAAGAACGTCCTGATAGTTGAAATACGTGTTGTAGTGGTGTTGGCGGGGGAGGGGGGGGGTTGAATCTATCTTACTCACAGAAAATCATTATTTAAAATTGTACCATAGTAATTATAATTACATTAATTAAAACAGATAAAATGTGTAGTGTAATCATCATTGTAAATATATATTAGACAGAAATGAACACGTGGGTGAAATTGGTGAGTGGAGAGGCTACGTCCTGGTTGCAGTGTTTCGGTTAGTTGGCATTTCGGATAATCGTGGTGTGGATAGTGAAAATTCTAACGTAATTTTAAAAAGAAGTGTGGGGGTGAAAGCCTCCATGAGTATTTTAAGAAAATTTCGTTTTTGGAGAAAAGAGATGTGCTAAGTTTGAAAACAAATTATTAGTTTATTACCTATCAAATTTGGTCGTTTTATGAGATTTTTGATTGTATCTTCTTCAAATCCTCGGGCTACCCCTATTTAAATACTGTATGATAATGGTTTGAAGACTGAGAAAGAAATGCTTTTTGGAAAGTTTCTCGCATTTGTCTTGAGCAGAGAATGGGAAGCAATGAAGGAGGGAAAAATACACCCTTAGAACACTGTCGGGATTCGAATCCAAAACTCTCATCAGAAAACCAAATTTAACTTGATTGACTTTAGTCCACGTGCCCACCGATGCATGTTTTATTCTTCATGAATTTAGTGAGCGAAATTGTATATACTGTAATTTTATTTTTGTGAAATATTTTGAGTTTATATTAGGCACAAGAGACGCATTAAAACTAAGAATAACAAAAACAATGTATTTAAAAATAATCTGTCAAAGATAATTTGATCAAAAATGTATTTTAGTAGCGTAGCACACAACTTTTATCTCACCAGTTTGATTAAAAAATTATTTTAATTCGTGGTAGGTCGGCACCTTTTAATAATTTAATAATTATTCTAAGCTATCCAAAATAATTAACTACTTAGAAATTATTACTAAAGGTGAGTAACATTACTAAAACTAAACCAAGTAATATTATAATCGGTTTGTAGTCATACATTAGTGTTTTTAATTAATTAATTAATTTCGAAGAGGATAAATAAAGTTTTTTTAATGTGAACTTCTCAATTTAATCAACTAGATTATAAGTGTATCTCAAATTAAAACAATATATTGGATTGATAAAATTAAGCATTGCGATAGTACACAATAAACATAAAATTGAAAATAACTTATTCCTGACAGCTTTGCCAGCTCACTTTCATGTGTATAGTTAATTAATCTATTGTAAGACGTGTTGTAAGAAATTCCAACAGCGTATCTAAATAGTATATTATAATTTAACCAAGACATATTAATTAACACTCATGTTTTATTTTTAAATCGATAAGAAAATTATGGAACAACAATGAAAATAGGAATATTCTCCTAAGATCTAAAATATTGAAATTTCACATTAATATTTCAGTTTTTTTTAATCCAAAACATTCAATCCAGTTAAGTGGGGTTATCTTAATATTTAATAACATTAAACTCTTAAATATATATTCTCATTAATTAAATTCTTATTTTAATGATGTAGGTTTTAAAATTGATTATACTTTGTTTGAAAAATACATAATTAATAATTGTATTTTCATTAAAATAATTGTTAGCCAAGTGTTAATATATGGATATATTATTTATAGTATATTTTTTTAAATCAAACATACTCAAAGTCACAAAATAAAACAAATAATATTTAATTTTTGATATTTTGTCTTATTAGCCCTAAGAAAGAAAATAATATTTTAATGGATTACAAATTCAAAGAGTCAACACAGGAACAAATAAATTGTACCATACAAATTAAAAAGTAATGCTTTTCTTTGATTTGTATTAGATACATAATTATTAAATTCAATGCTAAGAATAATTAACTGTTTTTGTATAAACCCAGACGATATATAAACCACACTGTTTTAGCTAAGTTATTACAAAGATTTGCTCAAATCTTTTGAAATTATTTAGAAGTGGTTTCTACTTTTTTTTTAATTCTAGACTTTATATTATGTCAAACATATAATTAGTTACTCTTGCACTACAAAGTTACTAAGGCTATTTCAGACTATTGGAAAAAAATACTCGCTCTGGGATCATAAATATAGATTTTAAGAATGCCTCATTGTATCGTGCCCATTAAGAAAGCCAAATCTAAAAAGAAGTTCATTACTACAATAGTAACACAATAAATTGTAATATTAAATTTTTTCACTAATATTATCTAGATAAAACTTTGGAAAAATTTAATTTATTATCTATCAAGTCTTTTTTAAATTCTCGGAAATGTAATGTTGTAAATATTTTTTAGAATACTATTTTCAAATAAATAATATTTTTAATTATTTTCAGAATTATTTATTTTTCAAACAAATAATTGTTTGAAATGACTAGTTTCACCAATATTAAAAATTACAAGTAGGCTACATTTACAAATACCAATCAAAATACACACACAAGTTTAATAATATGCAAAATTGTAAAGTCGCTTAGGCTGTATAGTTACATAATATGCTTTCCTTTTTAAATATAGTTTTGCAAATAAATACTCTAGTAAAATCAAAGTTGTTTTGATTGAGTAACTAAAAAGTTAAATGGGAGTAAAATATAAAATAATAGGTACATTCATATCAAGTGGTTTAATAGGTTTATCAAAATATACTAAATGAGATATTCTCTGAAAACTGTTATTTAAAAAGGTTAAAGCTTAAACTGGAATTTTTTAGCTAATGTGACTTTATATAATATTTGTTGACGAAAAGTGATGACATTGCATAGTAATATATTTATATTTACAAGTAATTTGGGAGACACAGGTGTTCCCTTTGTGCTGTACAATATTAACAAGTATTAGTGTAGTGCGTGTTGGCAACAAACAGTCTTAAAAAATGGTGAGACAGTAGACATATTACTACTAGACCAGTAATCAAATAAACTGCAAACAGGATAGAAATGTCATTACTTTTTATTTCAATAAAGTAACAATGTCAATTCTATTGAAGGGGCGTGACGTTATTTAAGTCTCTAAAAGATGGATGTTTGCCTTGCCCATTGTAGGAACAATAGCTAGGCGTACGTAATTTCTATGGTAATAAGTAAATTGCCTGGACTGATGTCACTATCAGAGAGAAATGTCTTGTCACTTCAATTGTAGGGGCAACTGCTTGGTCTATATAGTAATAAGTGCATCCATTGCCTGTACTGACGTCACTACCGGAGTGAAATGTCTTGTCGCTTCAACTGTAGGGGCAGCTGCTTGGTCTATATAGTAATAAGTGCATTCATTGCCTGTACTGACATCACTACCAGAGAAATATGTCTTGTCGCTTCAGTTGTAGGGGCATCTGCTTGGTCTATATAGTAATAAGTGCATTCATTGCCTGTACTGACGTCACTACTAGAGAGATATGTCTTGTCGTTTCAGTTGTAGGGGCATCTGCTTGGTCTATCTAGTAATAAGTGCATCAATTGCCTGTACTGACGTCACTACTAGAGAGATATGTCTTGTCGCTTCAGATGTAGGGGCATCTGCTTGGTCTATATAGTAATAAGTGCATCCATTTCCTGTACTGACGTCACTACTAGAGAGATATGGCTTGTCGCTTCCGTTGTAGGGGCAATGGCAAAGCGTGTGTGGTAAATATAATAATTAGTGCATTGTTTGGACTGATGTAACTACCAGGGAAAAATGTCTCGTCACTTCCGTTATAAGGCCATTGACTAAGAGGGCATGGTCTATATAGCAATAAGTACATTGCCTGTACTGACGTCACTAACCGAGTTACATTTTAATCACTTCAATTATAAGTGCAATGGCTTGATATGGGTGGTCTATTAGTAATAAGTCTATTGGTGAAATTCACCGACGTACAAGCATCGTACCAAGACAAAGAGGCGTACTGTACAAAAAGGCAAAGAGATTAAGAGTTCATTGATTGATATGCTTTGTGACAAAGTCCGTAAATCGGGACGATTAAAAAACATCTTGTTGGTATATCCTTGACAAAACGTTATGGTTTCTAAACAAAATTAAAATCATTGCTCGACAAAGCGACTATGAGAGCTTATTATGTTGCCATTAAACTTATTAATTTAATTAATCGACATTAGGCTAATTGTTCTCCAATGAATACCTACCTCAGTTATTGTAAAATACACATAATAATATAACTTGTAAACTCTTAAAATTAGTTTGTAATTAAATCTACCAACATTAATAGTAACTCTAAACTATTTTAAATACAAGCAAATTAATCTTGGTTACATAATCAATGCAACTAAAACCTCGTAAAGAGAACTCTATTTTCACAATCTAATGTTAAAACGATATTTAAACGCATCTAATAAAATTATGCTTTGATAATCAGTATCAGTAAGAACACGGCGGGTAAATCTCTTGCATAAAATTCAAACATATTTTTTTACTATCAATATTGATAAAATTTAATAATTTTCCTATTCGTATTATTTTATAGGTATTTATACTAACCATAAAACGTGATGTATATAGATCACATTACTAGATCTATGAAGATATTGAACTGAAAGTAGTTTTAATAGTAGTCAGATACTTTCCTTCCCACCGTGTTTCTACCATACACTAGTGTTTTTTTTAAAATTAAAATGGACTACACGTGTATTTCATTCATACTATTACAATCGTTCTTTTAAATTAATATAATATACACAGGACACCAAACGTTCTTAGTATTTACAAAAAAATAATTATTGAATCAATATCAATGTATATAAATGGTATCACAATATTGGCTTGATATTCTGTGAGAACATAAGTGATAACAAACATGATCTAAACTCTCGTTCACACACACACACACACACACTCCAACCACTAGGTCACATTTCTTCAAATCTTATAAAATACTTGTCGTAGAAAAAACCCACCCATTTTCAAACATACGAGTACAATAAATGTAATGTAAAACAAACATTTATAGAGCGAGGATTAATATTTTTTAAATGTGCATACACTCTCCGTTCACCCCGACACACTAATGACTAGGACCAGGTTGTTAATGTCACCTTGCTATCAACTGACACACTAATGACTAGGACCCGGTTGTTAATTATGTCTTGCTATCAGCTGACACACTAATGACTAGGAACAGGTTTTTAATGATGCCTTGCTATCAGCTGACACACTAATGACTAGGACCAGGCTGTTAATTATGCCTTGCTATTAGCTGACACACTAATGATTAAGACCAGGTTGTTAATGTCACCTTGCTATCAGTTGACACACTAATAACTAGGAACAGGTTTTTAATGATGCCTTGCTATCAGCTGACACACTAATGACTAGGACCAGGTTTTTAATTATGCCTTGCTATCAGCTGACACACTAATGACTAGGAACAGGTTTTTAATGATGCCTTGCTATCAGTTGACACACTAATAACTAGGACCAGGTTGTTAATTATGCCTTGCTATCAGCTGACACACTAATGATTAAGACCAGGTTGTTAATGTCACCTTGCCTAGGAACAGGTTTTAATGATGCCTTGCTATCAGCTGACACACTAATGACTAGGACCATGTTGTTAATTATGCCTTGCTATCAGCTTACACACTAATGACTAGGACCATGTTGTTAATTATGCCTTGTTATCAGCTGACACACTAATGACTAGGACCAGGTTGTTAATTATGCCTTGCTATCAGCTGACACACTAATAACTAGGACCAGGTTGTTAATTGTGCCTTTCTATCAGCTGACACACTAATGATTAAGACCAGGTTGTTAATGTCACCTTGCCTAAGAACAGGTTTTTAATGATGCCTTGCTATCAGCTGACACACTAATGACAAGGACCAGGTTGTTAATGTCGCGTTGCTATTAGCTGACACACTAATTACTAAGACCAGGATGTTAATTATACCTTGCCATCAGCTGCCACACTAATGTTTGATTCTTTTTTGTGTGCAGCTTATAAGATAGCGCCATAGTGTAATTAGTCAAAGTTCTTCAGGGTAAACGGAGTGTACAAAAATGTTTTACTCGCTCGACTTCTAAATGCCCAAACCGTGACAAACCTTCAAGTTGCACGCAAAAATACAGACCGGAAAATATGTATCTCTCATCTTCACACAGCTTACTTTGGAGAGGCAGACAGCATTCGGCCTGGGTCGCCTCTAAAAATAAATTCTTAGAGATGAAAAACGGAAAGTAAAAGAGCATTATCATGCCCTCCCGCTCCAACGAGTCTACGACTCTACCAGGACATGCCATCTGCAGATCTGTTCCCCTCGTACGTCTCTCATATCGTTCCAGTGCGCAAGTTCTTCCTCTCCGGAACTGTTGAGACCGAGGGAGAACCAACCGATCATCTCTTTGCGTTTCATGCTGCGTTTGTTGTACACGGAGACCATGAGGGTGACGTCAGGAAGTTGGAAGAGCGCAACCTGTGCCAGGGATACTAGTTAGTACGACCTTGAGAAAAGGCTAAAACAATCATTTCTCACCACTTGCTATAGTTTCCTTTTACCCTGAAAGGAACAAGCTTACTTTCCTTAGTTCTACTATGGTATAGCTTATGATATGTGAACATAATGTAAACAGTTGAGAAGGGACGTTTACCTTTTTAGGGTAAATTTAGTGTACATGAATATCAAGAATATGCTCAAGAGTTTTTTGTATTTCAACCTTATTTTGACTTGAAAATTAGCTTATAAACCTCATGCGAAACAACATCCGAATCAATTTTTAATTCACATAATATATTCATTAAAATCTACAAACTTAAAAACGTGTACCAAACCTCACGTAACTTGACCAAGAAAATATATTTTGTATCTGAAAACGTTTTATAAGTGCAACAATAAAGTTCTACTTATGACATAATTAAAACTCGTCAACTTTATTTTCAGACATTCTTACTTGGAACATGAACGTTTCTTTGAAAAGCGGGTTGGGCTGACCCCTTCTGATCGAGGTCTTACTCCGAGCCATCTCTTGTCCGGTACTGCTAACCAGGCAGAGCTTCACGTAAGTGTCCGGGGGGCGTGTCATCGCCAAGTTCCTAGGACAATTGAGGACATAATCTTCAAAGCATTGGATTTGTTTGTGTGTGCACCGCAATTCCTTATGGGTTTGTTGTCAGGCAGTTCAATACCTGTTACTAGTAATTCTTTACACCACATCCCCTAGGTGCATACAACACAAACTTTGACGTTTCGTAGCTCCACCATTCGACCTCGACGACCCCAAGTTTACTGCGTGGGAATAATAGTATTTTCATCACCTACAACCTTTATAGCGTTTTATCTTGAGATCTGAATAATCCTGTATATCCTCACCTGAAATGGCTTCCCTTGACGATCTCCACGGAGAGTCTCCCTGTCGTCCCATTGTAGGACAGCCCCAGAAGTAGTTCCGGGACGCCGCCATGTTGCATGCTGTGCGTGGATCCAGTGCTGTCACTGCGGGCCAGACTTAACAGGTCTGAGGCGGAGCCGTTCAACTGGAATACAGACCCTGGATTAATTATGGTAATGGCCTTGAGACTACCTACAATTGTGGACAAGAGCTCTGAGGCATAAGGCTCGATTAAAATAAACCGTATGGCTTGGATTATTGTAGCAGTATTGAGGTTATGCCCGCACCAGTGGCAAAAGGAATCAGGCTCGCAATAATTACGGGTTGATTTTTCCCATAATATCTCCGCGCTAGTGTGGGGAGAGCTACCACTAAACTAGCCTAATAAAACCCAACTCTTGGGTAACGTCAATATAGTCTTAGTGTTAAAAGTACACAAATAACTTAAGTTTATTAATATCCACGCATCTAACTATCCCACAGACTGTTCAAAAATAGCACACTGATATTGGTAAAGAGTAAAAGGATTATGAATTTAAGGAAATATTCAAGCATCTTGCTAGAGAGGGAGAGATTGTGAAAATCAAATTTAAAAATCAAGATTTGGGGGGGTAAAAAAGACGCAGTTAATCAGATCAGGATTCGAGTTTGGAGTTTGGAGCATTTATTGGAAATAAACTACCAAAGCGTACGAAGAGTAAAGCAAGTAAACTCACCTTAGGCCCCATTCAGCTACTTCAACTCGCTATGTCCTCCTCGCACAAGATAATAACAACATGCCTCTATGAAATTGACCGATCAACTAAAAGAGGAAATATCATGCATGACTGAACAGTGCTGTATCTCGAGGCGTGGTGGGAAATGTGTGGTGCGCGTGCGCAAGACTGTGATGTTATGTTGGAACATGGGGCCTAGAATGATCTACCAGCTCCTCGGGTGTTTTTCCGTCATCTGTCTATCCCCTCCCTCTCTTCATTATTCTGTGTTGGCCGTTGTTTTTGTTTACCCCTCTTCCCCCTTTCTGAGCTAGTATGAGCATATATAATGGTGTAATTCAAGATGTACGGCACTCTTGTCAGGATCGTGTCCTCGGACACACCTAGGTGTCCAGGATGGTTTAGGAAGGTACTAAATTCCTTTTCGACTAAATGTACATAGAAATTCCATTTGGCGAGTTAATATTCATAGTTCATAAAACTTTATAACCTGAAATCTTATATTTATTTACTTCGACATGAAGCCCCATAAGGATTCGTGTGATGTCACGACTATCCGTTTACAAATCACTTTTGAGAGATTAGACGTTTATTGCCCATGCGGCAGAGAAATTTTATTATCTGCGTGGCAGAAATATATTATATTGTTGTCAAAGTAAACGCTTGTAACTTATTGCCCATATGGCAGGGAAAGTTTATTTTTGAGTAAGAAATGTTATTATCTGCGTGGCAGAAATATATTATATTGTTGTCAAAGTAGATGCTTGTAACTTATTGCCCATACGGCAAAGAAAGTTTATTGTTGCGTAAGGAATGTCATTACCTGCGTGGCAGGGAAATATTGTATGGTCTCATGAACAAGGTATTAGAAAAGTATAGCCCATACGGCACCAAAAGGTTTATATAGCTATGGAGGAAATTATATTTTTTACTGCCCTTTAGAGTAATCTTATATATTACATTGAATTGTAACCAATTCATGGTTACTGAAAGTTCCCGCAACTCTTGTTTTGTCATAGCTTCATATTACACATATACTGTTCAATATTTATCATCAATAAAATTAAAATGTTATCTTTGACATATTTCTTTTTTATCAAACTTGTATGGTATATTCTTCGCTTGCACCCATAATATATAGATTGAAATAGTTGAAGTGTGAGTTCATGGAAGCAGAAAGTGAATAGACCAGAGACGGCCTATTTTCTTTTCGTTATTATCCTATCGGCTCCTCTGCAATTATTGCTTCCTTTTATTTTATGGTTAATTTAGGTTGTGCGCCAGCCTTATTCTTTTGGGAAGACTAAGGGCGGTGTTACATATTTATAGAAGGTTTAGTTAATGATTAATTTGTGAGATTTTAATAAATCTCAATCACGTTAAAGTTTTTTGTTGTAATGTAAATGTTAGGTAAGATTCTAAAAAAAATTGCGTCTTTTAGATTAATAGTCTGTTGATCAAGACAGAACAAATATTTTTTCTAAAATAATTTATAAAAACTTTTTATGGGAGCTCCAGTATGTTTTTTTCTGATCAAGTGCTCCATCGGTTTAAAAAGTTTGGGATCCTCTGACATAAATAATCTTGAGCGCTACTACCATCTATCATCAGCCAGCAGTGACACTAGCGAGGCCCAGTGGTGAAGGACTCAAGCTGGCAAAAGGAGCGCAGCAAAACCCCCGTAAGGTTGAGAGTTTGTTTCTTATTTGTCTGTGTCCTAGAGGATGTTTACAACAGGGGTTTCCAACCATCTGCTCTTGGGCCGTATACAGCCCACAATGCCTTTTGTTTGTGGCCCACGAAGTTTCTCGGAAAAGTAATTTACTGAAGCAGAGTTGATGGTTTCAGCCGAGAAACGGAATGTTTTGACTTGCGTGGGAAAAATCAATTAAAGCTCCAACTGATGTTCTTGTTTAATTTCTTCCTTACACCTTTTATATTATATTGACGTATCAAATATGGTATATTTTAGTCGGAGAATTCGTTTGATATTTAATTAAACATGTTTAAATTACCGCTTCTTAATTCATTCGCAATTATATACCTTTTACCCGCCTCGGTGGAGTAATTAGCTAATGCGCTAATTTCGTGTTGAGCCAGACTACCGAGGATGGGGAGATCAAGGTTCGAATCTTGGTCAGATGAACTGAGGGTGGTTTTCCCTAAAAGTTTTTCCACTCTCCCTCCACGCAAATGCAGGTTTGCTTCTTCTAAATTCAAATTTCCCAATTCCTATACCATTAGCATAATTAGTACTTAAGTGTATAACCCTAACAGGTAGTAAGACGCTGTGCTAAATAAATAAATTATGTATACCTATTCTGGTTTTTTGCATAACTTAACAAAAATTAGACGATTGTGATGACTCTTAGATTAAATTGTGGCCCTAGGGCACTTTTACTTTGGAAAAAACTGTTCTATAAGGTAAAATATTTTATAAAAGATTTGTTAAATATATCATTTTATGAACTATATTTGATGGGTCATTAATCATATTTCTTCTATCAAATAACTTTTATAAATGGAAAATGTTGTAATGAATTCCTTCCAGCAATAATGATAATGACATGTCCGGACTACATCAGGCTGTAGCTCAGTTTGTGGAAAGATTAGCCAGTACTAATGTACTGATGCCCATGGGACGCCCGACTGTATTAATCGTACATCCTTTCTGTGTATGTTCTTTTCATGTCCCGATGAGGTGAGGTGATGGTGATTGTGAATATTAGGGTATGCAGCCAATTAAGTTCTTAACACCCACTTCAGTGACAACGTGGTCTAAGGCGGCGGTTCCCAACCTTTTTTCGCTTGCGTACCCCTTGGAAGCTCATTTACATAAACTGTGCCCTTAAGATTGGCTAAAGGTTTAGTTAGTAAACTAGCACTTATTTCGGATTTATTTGTTACAACTGAAAATAAGTGAGCTAGTAATGGTATTTAAAAAAATGTAATATTATGGTAAAGTAAACAGTTTATATATTTTACATTCAATTAATTAATTTATTAATAATTATAAAAACTGTTTTATGTTCGAAATTGAAATCAGTTTCTCAAGGTCAAATTAGAAGAACTCCCACCCTCCTCGCCATAGCGTTGAGTTAATTTCAGCGTTTGTACTGATTTTTTTGTTTCACACTGCTGAAATATGTAGCTTTTCCCACCACTATTCAATTATTTTCCTGTACCACCAAAAGTCCTGGCACCTACCCTTGGTGGTACGCGTACCCCACGTTGATAATAGCTGGTCGAGGGCGTCACTATCGCAATAGACTAGAATACTGATGTCGGGGAGATAGTGCTACGATCCCGGTACTGAGGGTCATTTTTCCTAAATGGTTTTCCCACTCTCTCTCCACACAAATGCTAGTATGATTCCTATAAATTCAACCTTCCTCATTCCTAAACCATTAGTGTAATTAGTCTATAGGCGTATAACCAGAATGGGTAGTAAGAAGTGGTGCTAAAATAATATATAAAAAAAGATCTTAGCTTAACTTAAGCTTAACTAACCAAATCCTGGTGACCGTTGGGATTATTCCCTATTCGAGAATAATCCCTCGGTACCAGCCGGGAATATAACCCGGGACCTCTAGGTCAGTAGCCAGGGGCTCTGACCACTACACCACGAGGCCGGTTTTCTTCCCGTTATGAACTGACCGTGAGGTTGGCTCTAGGCTCCAGCGCCAGCCACATGGTCGTCTCCAGCTCCAGGTTGATGTAACTGAAGCTCACAACGCACTCGCCGATCATTCTCTCTCTTCTCATACGCTCACAGCCGTACAGACGGAACCTCACCCCCATGCTGTTCACGTCCTCTGGGAGGGAAGGGGGGGGGGGCACAGACCCAAAAATAACCTTCACTTGATAGGCTCAAGTTACCACATATTCAAGCTTCAATGGAAACGTATAGGAGACAAAATAATGGTATGGTGTATCGCACAGAATGTCTCACTCTTTTATCTTAAAATAGAGACATTTACTAAAAACTCGTAAAATTTGTGAAGCAAAATTATACAGGATGTTTCTAAGCTCTATGACCAAACTTAAAACACAGCGTCTTTGGGCAAAGAGGAACAGGAAATCCAAGTAAAAATTGTTCGGGAAAGTAATATTGTGTTACTAAATGTATTTTGAAGTCAAGACGCAACAACGCCGTGAGTAAGCAGCTGTAAGTACGTACGTGTACAGCAAGTTGCATATCATCAGGCGGGAAGAAGAGAAATGCCGCGAGCAACGTTCAAATGCAACCAACGGAGACTGTTATGTGCCCACCTAATACTATGCAACGTATTGCACATATACGTAATTACAGCTGCGTGCTCTTGGCGTTGTTAAGTTTAAACTTACATTAGTAATACTAGAACACTTTTCCAAAAAAAAATTACTGGTATTTTCTGCCCACAGATGCGGTGGATTAAGTTTCAATGGAGAATTTAAAACATCCTGTATATATTGATGCAGAACCACTCCCCCCAAAAAGCGTAAGTTAAATAGTTAATTATATTGTATATAAACATTGAGAAACCAGGAATATTTAAGCCCATCAAAGAACATAATCAACTATTACTATTTACAAAGAGCTACACAAATAGCTAATATATTTGCTTATAGATTTGAAGCTATTGGGCTTATAAAAATATGTCAAATAAAAGGTTTTTTTTATGTTTAATATAACTACAACTTAACAAAGCTAGGTTATTTCTTATCTCTAATAGTTCCGAAGCTATGACCAAATTTGTAGCTATGTACCCTAAAGTAATTTTTATGTAAACATGAAAGTTGACATTTTATTTGTGATATTAAGTAATGTCTAGATACTGAGTTTAATCAAATTCTTTAGAGCCAATTTTGAGGAAAAAAAACACTTATCTTTATACCCTTCAGTAAAACTACACTTAAATTTAGGATTAGATTTCTAAACTTAAAAATCCCTCAGTGGAATCTTAGGTAAATCCTAGATATCAAGTTTTAGCCCAATTGGTAGAATTGTTATGGTTCCCGACCAAGTTACAGAGAGACAGACAAATAGACTACATCGTTAAAATCCCATCTTCAATTTAAGGGTGTCATGAAACTTAGACATTTATCAAAATCTCACATTCTATTTTTTTGACGATCACTATACTTGTTTATTCAAGGTGTCGAGAGAAACTAAAGAAGCATTAATACTAAATTATTTAAGAATTTATAAATATAATTTTCAGTTACTCTGATATAACTATATTGTATTTTTTTTAATCCTACAACTCAGAGTATTCATGAAAATGGCTTGTAGACATCTTTCTGGAAGAATGTTGAAAAATTAAGTCCCTGATAATTATTTTCAAATTAGGAAAAGAGGATTTTTTTTTAAAATTTAACAAATCTTAATCTTAATTTTACCCCAAAGATTCCAAATCCCCAATTCAAATCCAAATAGGAAATATAAGAGAATACTATAAAATAGAAGTAGTAGCTAAATTGTATATTTTTGTATTATAATGCATTCATTTAATTAAGTGTTAAATTAATATTTGGGTTCTAGCTGTTAATCTATCCTATAATAATTATGTTTCTTCTGAGCCCAAAATAATAAGTATTAAGAGATATAAACATTTTAATTTAATAAAATTACATGTGTTATTTAGTTTCACATATATTATGAATTTTAAATAAATGTATCCATTTTTATTTAAAGTATGAGAAAGTGTGTGTGGTGCACAGTATTATATATTTTTAAATTAAATTTAAAATATAAGTTTTTTTAATTTTATAGTGTCATGTCGACGTGATTTAGTGACGTCTATAAAAAGGTGATCCACACGAATTAGTATCCATACCTGGGTTCACTCTGTGTAATAAAAAGCTCTCTATGAATTGAGGATTATCTCCGTGCCGAATCTTGGTCTTGTGCTTTTGTTTCTTGCTTGGTAACATCAGAAGACGTACCTAAAACATCACACATTCATAAATACACTCTAATTAGCTTGTTACCAGTGTCGTGACGTGGAATGTTGCCAGAGTATACAGAGTTAGATTAAACTGTACATGTGAATTGTTCTCACCCCTCGGTAGAAAAACCATTAGTCAGTTATTAACAGAACCCACCTCGGTGGCGTAGTTGGCTAACGCGCTTGTCGTGTTTAGCTCGACCGCTGAGGACGGGGAGATCGAGGTTAGAATCTCGGTCGGGTGAACGGGGGGTGGCTTTCCCTAAAGGGTTTTCCACTCTCCTTCCACGCAAATACGGGTTCACTTCCTCTAATTAAACCTTCCCAATTCCTATATCCATTAGCGTAATTAGTACTTAAAGCGTATAACCCGAACGGGTAGTAAGACGCGGTGTTAAATAATAATAATAATAATAATAATAGCTATTAACGAACATACATTCCCATGTAGAGAAGGTTCTACGAATGATTCGTTTATTGGAGACCAAGTGAGGAATAACATATTAAGGTATAGTTTTAACAATCTCTGCTTAACCTGGAAACATTATACGATATGTACCCCTTATAACCCACCTACTTTCACACCACGTAAACAATTTATATGGTTTATTAATAGGCAACTGACGGGCAGTAAATTTTTTTAAAGTAAAATCAACACCAGGCTTGTAATGACTGTTTAAGTGATAAGTGAAGTTATAAATAAATACAAAACTTGGCTTAAACGTTTAGTTAGTTTGTAAAATCAATACACACTTTTCTGTGACCGCTTAAGATGATATGTGAATTTGTAAAGTTGACACAAAACTTGCCATGATTGACTAGAATAAAATGTGAATTTATAAAGTCAATATTATGACTTGACGAGATTATTTAAAATGATATGTGAATTTGTAAAGACGACACAAGACTTGCCATGATTATTTAAAATGAGATGTGAATTTGTAAAGACGACACAAGGCCTGCAAAGATTGTTTAAAATGATATGTGAATTTATAAAGTCGACACAATAGTTGCCAAGATTATTTAAAATGAGATGTGAATTTGTAAAGACGACACAAGACTTGCAAAGATTGTTTAGAATGATATGTGAATTTATAAAGTCGACACAATAGTTGCCAAGATTATTTAAAATGAGATGTGAATTTATAAAGTCGACACAATATTTGCCACGATTGCTTAGCATGAGATATTGATTCATAAATTTGACTCAAGACTTGGAGGAAAGTATCCTCTAACCATCTCTTGGCTCACCTGAGTGTTGGAGGCCCCTCCCCGATCTTTGGCGGGTATGTCCCTGGCCTGAAGCACCCTCACAGTCATCTTCCTCATGGGCGCGTCGTAGGCGAAAGCTGTCTCCAGGTGTCCGCACTTGGAAACTAGATGACTTTCCTGGTCCCCGAAAGCGCTTTGGAGATCCGTCACGTCAAACAACTGCTCCTGTGGCAGCACAACGATACACTACGCTCAACGATGACTTACTGTTCTCGGACAATATCATGCTCGACAGTTTGGTGTGTGGTTCCTTATCTCGCAACAAAGATTTAGAATATGTAGGAAGCAACGTAATTTTACTTTCTCATACAACGTATTTTAAGCTGAGTGTCTAAGGAACTTGAGTTTGGGGCAGTATTTTTGCAGTTATTGTAGCAAAACTTTTTTTTGTTGCCAAAATAACTTTTCAGTAGAAACATAAGAGTTTGATTTTCTTCACATGGTGATATCAACAGTTCTTGAATAACTGTCATGAGCATAGCGGCATTAGACGATATACTTTTTAAATGGAGATAAAAAGTGGCCATTAATTTCCAGAACATCCTTGAAAGGTATTCAAAAACTGTTGAGACTCACTTCGGTGGCCGCATGGTGTAAGGCGCTGCTACCGCAGTAGACTAGACTGCCGATGACCGGGAGATCCAGGTTAGAATATCGGTCCTGTCTACTGAGTTTTACAAAAATGGTTTCCAACTCTTGCTCCGCGTAAATGAGGGTACACCTCCTGTAAATATAACCTTCCTAATCCCTAAAACCATCCGCGTAATTAATACATAAGCGTATAAACTGAACGGATAGTAAGATACGCTGAAAAAAACATAAATAAATAACTGTTGAGGTAACCGTGTGAATCAAACTAAACTTTTTTTTTTTTCTTGATATTTTTTTATTTCTTTTAACCACAAACCCACCTCGGTGGTGTAGTTGGCTAACGTGCTTGTCGTGTTGAAGCTCGACTGCTGAGGACGGGGAGATCGAGGTTCAAATCTCGGTCGGGTGAACTGGGGGTGGTTATTCCTAAATGGTTTTCCACTCTCCTTCTTTGAAAATGCGGGTTCACTTCCTCTAATTCAACCTGCCCAAGTCCTAATCCATTAGAGTAATTAGTACTTAAAGCGTATAACCCGAACGGGTAGTAAGACGCGGTGCTAAATAAGAATTTTTAACCACAAAAGTTTTTATTTAAATACTGTACTGGAAAAATACTACCCTCAACACTCCCACCACGTGAACAATTTTGATTTTGAGAATATGATGGATATTAACGTTTAATGTGCTCTCGAAACACAAAAAGTGGATCTTACATTCTGTAGCTCTGTACCTGGGGATGAAACCAGCCTCGGTGGTGTAGTTGGCTAACGCACTAGTTTCGTGTTGAGCTAGCCTACCGAGGACTGGGATATCAAGGTTCGAGTTTCACTCGGTTGAACTGGGGGTGGTTTTTCCCAAATGGTTTTCCACTTTCTCCCATGCAAATGCGGATTCACTTCCTCTATTTTTAACCTTCCCAATTACTAGCCCATTAGTGTAATTAGTATTTAAGCTTATAACCCAAACGGGTAGTAAGATGCGGTGCTAATTATTAAGATAGAGGGAAGAGGACGTTTGCGACAGGCACCCTAATGACCAAACATCTATATTTTACAGCATATTTTTTACATAACAAACAATGTGTTGTGGGTTTTTTCTACTTTCTCTGCCCTTTTAAAATGGTTATCATTGTAAATAGAAGAATTTTGTTGCTTAGTAAAAGCAGGAGTATTTTTATAAGGACATTAGATTAATAAAAAATAAATAGGTCATAGTAACATTTGTACTTATTTTGTGTGAAAGAAGCCCCCAAACAGTCCACTAACGTAGACCTGAATAATTCTCAAAGCAGATATAGGCCTTTCAAAGCTCCATTAATTTCAATTCAAGACTCCTCAAAAGAAGGATAGGTCTAGTATATGTTTAGAGTACATAAAAAATTCCATGTTTATATAATTTGAAACCCTTGGTTTTAGCTTTTTAGACACGCAAGTATATTGGTCAATACCAATGTGGTTTTATATTTTTAAATCTTTTTATCAATAATACGATGACCTCGGAACAATTTAGTATTTCTGGTGGTACATTCCATTTACTGAAAAATAGCAGTCGTACCTTGACGAAAAACACTATGCCCCTATCTTATAATCTGCTTAACACTGGAACAGTGCGAGGTAAGTTTGTTACTTTTCAGGGTAACACTGAAGGAAGAACAGAGGTAGTTTGTTATATTGTAAGTTCATATGTAAAAGAACTTAGACCTATAAACTGTTAAACTTCGATGCTATAACATGTTTTTATTAAAAGAATAATATTTTTTAAATCAAAATATTAACCTCATCTTGAGATAATTTTATATATTAAAAACCTTTTCAAATCTTTCAACCTAATGTCGTTACTTATCCAATGCCAACCAAGAGAAAAGGAATAGGGCTTATACCACGCTTCAATGGCCGAATGGTATAAGGCATCATTCTCATATTATAATGACCTGCTGAAGTCGGAGGGGATCGGCGTTTGAATCCTGACTCAGTCTATTAAGGCTTGTTTTACCTAAATGTTTTTCAATTCTCCTTCCACGCAAGTATAAGTAAATTACCTTTAAAATGCTTCCTTCCTCATCCTCACCCCATTGGAATAATTATTATATTTTTACCAAGGTGGCATATTTTGATAAATCCCATATATTCCACGGCACCCTTGATATAAAAAGTCCTTATGTTTAGTGTTTACGAATAAATGAGTTAAGCGAACACTTAGTATAGGACATATTAATACTAAATTGTTATTTTATAAATAAACATTTACTCGTAGTTTAGCGACGCTTCTTACTATTCGTTCGGGTTGAACGAATAAATTTATTGGCGAAACTCAAAATGAATGTTAAGTAAAACAAGAATGGTTCAATAATGAGAACGTTTATAAATCTCCTTCATATTTTAGCGGCAATCCCAGTGAATCATCGTGGCACACTCTTTGAGAATCGCTGAAGTACGTGATCATCAAAATGCGGCTTCTCCTGCCACACCCTAATTTCAACTTTTTTTAAAAATAATGCGTTTTCCAAAATTTGTATTTATTTATTTATTTGACGTATTTAACGTGCACTTTCCAAACCGACTGATTATATCAGCACACGACTTATAAACTAACTTAAATCTATTACAAACACAACAACCAGTCCCCAGACGTTAATTTATTACTGTGAAAGGGAAGCACACATTTAACTAAATTTAGTTATACTTTTTTGGCCATGCCAGGAATCAAAAGTAGAACGCTTAGCTAAGTAAACAGATACGCTACCGAGTACCGACTGAGCTAAGGTGTTGGGTTTACTACCCATTCGGGTTATACTCAAATGTATTAATTACTCTAGCATGTTAGGAATGAGTAAGGTTGAGTTTAGAGTAAGTATAGCTGAATTTCCATTGAGGGAGAGTGGAAAATTATTTAGGAAAAAGACTCAGAGCACCCAGATCACTCCATCATCGACAGTCGGGTTTATTTCAAAAGTGACGCCTTGAGCCATGCAGCCACTGAATCAGGATAGTTTCAACTTCTTCCTAACGTTTCTATGAAAGCAACCTGTTGGATACCCCCTAGCTTTGAGTCGTCACTTACATCTTGGTTGTTGGTAGGGGCGGGGGGAGGTGGTGGTGGGAGTGTCGTGACAAACTGCTCGTGCTGGAGGCTGTGGGCGTGGTCACGAGGCGCCAGAGGGATCTCCTCCTCATCCATGGTATCCACGCTGCACTGCACGGGTATCTTGCGGTAAGTGCCACCCCTGGCGTCCCGGTGGCGCAAGGCCTTCTCCTTGGGGTGTTCCTCCTCGCCGCTAGTCGTCGAGCAACTGCTAGAGGCGCTGCTACCTCCAACTTTGCCCTTTTCCGCCAGGGATATGAGGTCACCGCAGCCCTTAGAGGTACTTGGTGCCGCCTCTGAAACACAGCATGAAGCTATAGAGACAAGTAAGAGAACAGATGCACTGCCTGTGACACAAAATGGTAGCTCAGCATGCTAGCGCCATCTTGTAACTGCTGAGTTCCATCTATGAAACAGACCATGAAGCTATATAGTTTGATAGGTTTTTTTTATTTAACATTTAAACATATACATAAATAAATGAATAAAACACGAGAAACATAGAGAGACAAACATTAACACCAGCCCCGAAGGGCTCTCGAAAACGAACACGACATAGGGATACGTACAAACACAACAAGAATGGTAATGGTGCCCTTGCGGGATGATATTTGCGTTCTATGAGTTAGGGGGGGGGGGGAATTTTTCAAAAAAACCCACCCCATCGCACATAACGGGTCGCCAGGACCGTAGGGATATACAAAACGTACAGAGGAAAGGGAAAAGACCGAAAACAGTGAGAGGTGTACAAGAAACGGGAGAAAAAACAAAGATGTTGGTGATGTGAAGCTATATAGACAATTCATAGAATATATGTGCTGGCTGTGTGAGAAAACAGTAGCTCAGCATGTTTGCACTATCTTGGAACTATATAACTGTCTCTCATAATCAGTGATATACGGAGGATAGCAGGGTAATAATGGGGAATAAATAGCCTATCCATCTCGACCATATTACCTGGGTGCACCACAGCTAACAAAGCTAGACTTCTTTGAAACTATAGAGCTTGAAAGCTTAGGAATACAAAACAAAAACTAAACCATTTCATATATGTATGTAGGGAAGGAACATTTTATATTATTGTGTACTTATTGCTCTATGAGATAAGTTACACCTGCGCCCAAGTTTGGCCAACCTGAGGGGAGCGTTTGTAGTGGGAATTAAATATTCCAACGGTGCAGGGATGGGGGGGGCGGGGGGAAAGGGCTTAGCGATTATTCCACATAATACTTCAGGCAAGGGCTGAAATTTACATTTCAATGGGGCTTAAGTCAAACGTGCCAGAGAATTTACATGTTTAACTTTGCAAACCAAGAACAATGGAAATATTATGAGTATAAAAAACTAACTAGGCAATGCATTTGTTCTTAACTCTTGATCTGTTTGAGAGTTAAATCACCCTTAAAAAGAGCAGATACACATACACGTATTTATAGCTTTAGAGTGAGTTTATTTGAACAGAACCCCTTAATACTCCTCACTCAACAATCTAAGAAAATAAGTTGAGGAGGGTGAATTAAAAAATATTTTATTAAGTATTCTAATTGAGAAAATAGTTTAGATTTCACTTAAGATAGCTCCTTAATTTTTAATGTAATAGGATGGCCCCTAAAAAAAGGTAACATAGATTATTTTATACTTAAGAAGTACGTCATAGAAGCACGTTAGTGTGCTGTTGAACATTATTTTCGCATCTATGGTGCTGGAAGGAATAATGCACCATCACTGAAAATTATACTGGATTTGTGTACAAAACAATTTTGACATGGCCAAGCAAGTGTTTCGACAAGAGGGAGCTATACTGGTCGAAGGGAAGGATACCTACTGCAACAGATGTTTTCTGATTGGTTTATTTCTAGAGGCACAGAATTTCCATATCCTTCACCAAGTCCTGATCTGTCAGTGTGTGTGTGAAGCATTTTTTGTGAGGGTTATTGAAAGAACAGTGCTTCAGAACCATTCCACCCAGTCTTCAAGATATTTGTGAGAAAAGTGATGCAGTTCTGCGGAATGTAACAATGTAGCAGTGTGATGCTATATCTACTAGGCTTACCGAGTGATTATGTAGATATTCATAAGCAACAGCGGAAGATATAAAGAGAACACAAAGTGGTTCATTAAGAGCTATGTTGTGTGTTAAATGTTATCAAATTATATAGGTTACATTTTTTCTGGGCCATTTTTTTATTTAATTTTGTCTTACTTACCGTCCAGATTATCTATATATTTACAATTGGCTATTAATTAATAATGTAGAACTTAGAATATACATAACAGCATTTGAATGGAGAGAGTGGTAAAACATTTATAAATAATACCCCCCAATATACCCTGCCAACCAATCAAGATGAGACTGACGCCTTATTTCCTCTAGGCCACTTGTGATAGTATCTAAATAGATACAATTTGTTACCCTGTAACCCGCACCGGTGATCCTGCGGACAAAGGCGTCAGTCTAGTATGATCTAGTTTGCCGGTGACGGGGAGGTTGAATTTCGAACTCCGGGAGGGTGTACTGAGGTTGTTTTTTTCCTCTAAAGGAATTTTCCAGCCTCTTACCTTGTGAACTCAAATACGATTCTTTAAAAACCTTATCATTACCATTTCTTCCCATTAGTGTGAATATGTCTTAGACCTGAACGAGTATAAAAATAAACACTCTTATACAAGTATCACATTTCAATCATGAATATTTTATGGTGACTGGGATTTTTGTTTATGTCCATAAATATATATTTGGCAAAATTTTCAACCTTTTAAAAGTCCATTGTCGAGACATTTTAGGTGAGAGTGTAGGGAACGAATGAAAAGAGTAGTATTTTTTCAGTTTTTATAGCAAAACATCTGTTTGGTTAAAATATTTCAAATATAGCTCAAGTAGAAACATAAGAGTTTAATTTTCTTCACATGGTGGCATCAGCAATTATTGTTGAATATCTATCATGAGCATAGCGGCATTAGATTAAACACATTTTAAATTAAGATAAAAAGCTGTATTTAAATTATAGGAAACCCTTCAGATAGCCAACAACTGTTGAGGTGACCATGTGAAGAAAATTAAACCTTACGCTTATACTGGAGAAATATTTGATTTCTTTTGGCCAAAAAAAGTTTTGCTATAAAAACTGCAAAACCACTGCCCTTTTCTCGCGTTCTCTACACGCCCCAACTTAATGTAAATGTTTATGGAAAAAATGTTAGGTATCATTGTTCATAAACAGGTCAAACATTTTTTTATTTTTCTATTCTTACTTTATTTTTTAATTATAGCGATGATGCCCAGGATCAGGCGCAAATTGACTGAAAGGATTTAAAAAACGCAAACACAAAGTTCTACCTAAAAGTTAAGGGTGTGAGAAAACATTTTGCTAAATTCGAAATGAAACCTAATTGAATTTAATGAAATATTCTCAAAGCCCAATTAAAGCTTCCATTTTTCTTAATGTTTTATGCTGGAAAAAAATATTTACACAATTATATAACCTTGGGTTTTAAATATAATTGATAAAATGTTATTTTGCATACATATTCTATCAAAAACTGGTAAATGAAGTTATTATCACATCATATAACAGGCCTCGTGGTGTAATGGTCAGTGCACTTGACTATGAATCTAATGGTCCACAGCTCGATTCCCGGCTGGTACTTTCTGTAATTTCCCGAAAGTGGAATTATTCCAATGGTCACCAGAGTTTAGGTGATTAGGCTTAAGTTAAGTTGTGTTTCCACTGGATTGACCCCTTCATACTCACCATCACCATCATCTCATCTCATTGGGACATTGAAAGAGACTCCATAGAAAGGATGTACGATTAGTACATTCGGGCATTCTCTGGGCAACGGTACATTAGTACTGGTTAATCTTTTCACTACTGGGCTACAAAATAATGGTGTACCCCAGACGTGCAATATTATTATCATCATCGCAATATGTAATTTGATTTCTTTCTTTCTTTCTTTCATAAGTATTTTATGTATCTATAAATTTACATGGATTACGCATTTCTGAACAAACATAGTTAAATAAATTAAGTTACTCCAACCCTTTTGGGTTCTCGGAATATACAGTATGTGTGGTAAAATAAAAAGTTAATTTCATTTCTTTTCATTTTAATTCTACATTGTTAACATTAATTTGTTATGTACGCCACGTTTATCCTGAATTGTAGAAGATTTATCTCGACTGATTTCACTACGACCTTATGTTATATATAAGCTGCTCCATAGTGTAACCTGTCAAGGTAAGCATGCTAATTTCCCGGCTAAATGAAGTATACATTACAACGGAAAAAAAGACCCAAAATGAACATACATATGGGAAGGGCACAGGGCAAGAAAGTTGAATATAACAAAATATTAGAAATTGAGATAACAGCACATTCTGTTGGAGAGACAGGAGTACTATAACATAGGCTATGTATCCACAGCATAAACGATGAGAGTTCCGAGTTATTTGGTTGGAAAAAAAAATACATACAGGGAAAGAAAGATGAATGTATATAGTGTTGTGGAAGAAAGATGAGAGTCACACATGTCTCTGAAGAAATTAATTATTTTAAAAGCGGGTTATAAACTTTCTTCTGTCAATTTTCTGTGACTCATGTTGAGGACAAAATAAAAATTAAACTATAATCCGCTTTATCTATTATTTTGTCCATGTAAGACAGAGATTAGATAGTGTTAATATTACATTTCCTCTTCTAGGACACTCTTACATGGAATGTGATTGAAACATGGCATTTCTGAACCTAAAAAATATAATTAAAGTGCCCAGTGAATGAGCCGACCACATTTGTTTTGCAAGACAGAAATCAAATCCCTTTGTGGTCGAATAATACGAGCAGGTGGTTTTTAGGAAGTGGAGTGATCATTTCAAGAGAATTTTTAAAAACAAAAATTATCTTTTTAAACAAGATCAATATAAGAAGTGAAAGGGATGAAGGAGCATCCTCAGTGTGTTTATCACCATGAAACCTACAGTGGCGCTTGGAGCTCTTCGGTAGTGACCCTGCCTAAGCAGAAGAGAAGGATCATGCTGAAGATGCTTATAGGAGAGTTTGAACATCCTGAGTCATCATACAAGGCTCAACTTCCAATATCTTAAGAAAAATACAGGGATTTACAGGTTCTCAAAGGTTTTGTATCTGTTCTGTTCAAACCTTCTTTGATAATCTTCCGCGGAGTGGTCAAACAATAGATGGCAATGACGAGTGAACTAAAAACTAGAAGAATATCATCTTATTAATATTAAGAATATAATTTTTTATGAATAAAAATAAAATAAACATAGCTTTTTTAAAAAAATTCAGAAACGTTGATCTAATACTATGGCGATAAGGTTGGTTAATAATTTTGAAAAGTATAAGGAACATAACATTGTGTTTTAAATTTGTATTATTATTATTATTATTATTATTGGACATTCATATTAATTGCACTACAATATTAGATGTTTAAGGTCAAAAATTAAAATTTCCATAGCTATATAACTTTTTTCACAAATTTATCCAAAAAATTATATTAAGATATAGTTAATCTATGATACGCCCAAAATTTGGAAATTTCAACTCTATTAATAACAATAGAACGTTTTAAAGTTTATAACTAGGTTTTCTCTAAATAACCTATTTTGAAAATCCATCTTTCTTGCCCTGTACTCTTCATGACATGGCAAATACATTGTATTTAAGTTATCAGTGATTTTGTTGGTGACGTTTCCTAGAGATTTTCAAAGCCGAAAAGGTTTTTTTTCTAAACAAAGTCTGTTGAAGCGGAGGAGTATTTGAAGCAAAGTAAACGTTTTCCTAAGCTTCCCCCTCTTTACCTCCCAAATCTAGGTACTATAAAGTGTGTTTGAAGCGTTGTACTCACGTATGACGGCATGAGTCTTGTGGTGATAGTGATGAAAGAAGGTGGGCTCGGCAGAGGAAGGTCCCGGTACGGGTTCCGGCAGCTGCAGCTGAGTGGAGTGAGAACTGGCTGACTGTTGGAGCCTCCTCAAGACATCCTCCTCGCTGTCAGAACTGGACTCGGGCTCCTCGTAGGAGTAGGCCTTCCCTGCACGTGCGCAATCAAGAGAAACAGGGTCTAGTTATCCAATCACATGTTTACAAGGGAATCGAACACGGGTACCTTTGGCTTGTAGCACCAAGCTATCATGCCAGATGCATCGTGAAAAAAATAATAATAATAACTATGCCCGAATGTGCAAAAGAGGGTTTCAAGGGGAGGGGAATGGGGGAGGTCAAAGATAGAGCTCCCCCTTCCTGAAAATGTTTGCGCTTGGATTATTATAAAATATACAGTTCAATTTTCGTAATAAGAGCCTTTTAGAAAGTACAGACTTATTTTGTGGCCAACAATGATACAATTATATATATTATTAGTGTTATGTTACAGAGAATTTAGCTTTGTTGGGCAATAGTAAGTAAGGTGTGTCAAGAAATGGATAAACTTTAGTAGGCCTATAGGCTAGTAAGGAAATATGTCCAGAAGTTAACGTTGAAGGGAATAAGTGTATGATCATTGATCACACAAAGAACACAGATGAGGACGTTAATTTAGATATTACATCGAACAACATATCATTTGACAGGGTTAGTGAGTTTAAATATTTAAGGACAATTTTAACTATAAATAACGATATTAGATTGGAAATTAGGAAAAGAATACGGTCTGGAACTGCATCCTACTACTCGGTTAGTAAGTTGTTGACATCTCATCTGCTTTCAAGGAATGGTAAAACTCAGAATATATATAAAAAAATAATTTTACCGGTTCTCAATATGGGTGTGAAATGTGGTGGCATATACCTCACATAACAAAAACAAATTTAGGGTGTTAGAAAACAAATTTCTTGGGGAGATATTTGGTCCAAAAGAGGATGAGAATACTGAGGAATGAAGGAGGTTATATAATGATGAGTTACATACTATTTACTCATCACAATATATTGTGTATATAATCAAATAACCAGATTACGGTGGGCAGGACATGCAGAGTGATTGAAAGTACCTAGAATCATGTTCAGGTTATTGATTGGTAAGTATTCCTCAGTGCATTATTGAGAATTTCAAGTAATTTACTTCACAAAGCTAAATGGGAAAACCATTCGAGATAGTTATTAATGTACTTAGGAAAAAATTTATTAGACGCATATGAGAGGATAACATTATAGTAGAACTGAAAAATAGATAGTGTAATGAGGTGGACTGGATAGAACTAGTTCAAAATAGAGATAGGTGGCCTACGTTTGTAAGTAAGGCAATGAACTTTTAAGTTGCTAATACCCACCTCGGTGGCGTAGTTGGCTAACGCGCTTGTCGTGTTGAGCTCGACTGCTGAGGACAGGGAGATCGAGGTTCGAATCTCGGTCGGGTGAACTAGGGTAGGTTTTTCCTAAATGGTTTTCCACTCTTCCTCCACGAAAATGCGGTTTCACTTCCTCTAATTCAACCTTCCCAAGTCCTAATCCATTAGAGTAATTAGTACTTAAAACGTATAACCCGAACGGGTAGTAAGACGCGGTGCTAAATATTATATTATTATTAAGTTGCTAATGCCATAGAACAAGTGATTTATGTTATGTGTACGGTGAACATACTTATTTTAGAAAAAATAGTATAAAAAAATCATAAAATTGACTCTCTTTTTTTTAAGAATGTAGCTTATGTGTTGTATTTATGGGGTTACACTTTAAAATAAACATAGAAAAGAAAGAGAAATGGTGTAGCTAGAGGAATTTAATAAATGGAGAGGGTAAGTTAATTACTAATCACTTCAATACAATATTCCAGTTTAAAAGTTATAATAATTAGCTCATGTAGCATTTAAAGCTAAACGGCTCAAGGAACAAATAATAGGTAATATTAGGAAACGTCTTAGAGAGACGCATGCAACAAAAATGTAAAACTTTATTCCCCTTTAATAGGAATTTATATATACGTTACATAATACATAGAAATGTCGCTGCCTGTCCCCACCCCCATACATTATCTATATGTCAATCTGTCAGGATATCTTATCAAATGGTGGTAGCTGTCGGGTAGCGGCGTTTAAAATAGTCAAACTCAATGTGTTGAAGGATTTATGATGTAGATAGTTAATTGGCAAAATACTACGAATGTTATAGCCCAAGTCAATCATTCTAGCAAACGGTCCTTGGATAAGTCTATACCGATGAACTACTTCACCTCGTCTTGGACAAGAACGACAAAAGTCCCTGTTGGTCCTAGCCGTCAACCATTAAAAACCTATTAACACTCTCCAAAGGTTCTCCGAAAACAAGAACCCCATGTCCTCGTTTCGCACCTACTTATAGCTTTTAAAAAATGTGTCATGCGTAGGCCTACTAATGTTTTGCTAAATGTAATTTACTGGTATGTAACTATACACAAGTGAAGATGGTTTTCAAAATAATTGTGTAAACTTATTATTAGCACCGCGTCTTACTACCCGTTCGGGTTATACGCACTTACGCTAATGTGTAATGGTAGGGTGATTGTTAGATGAAATGGAGGACCTACAGTTTAACGTGGAATCCGAACCATGGTGGAGGCCTGACATTCCCCACATTCACAAGATGTCTTGTCAGAGGTGAAGGAAGAGTTTGGTAATCAGATACATTTATGCCGGGACTGAGGATTGAACCCCGGCCGCCAGCATAGAAGTCTGACACCTTACCCCTAGACCGCCAGTTATTGTGGACTGTTCTGAATAGATTGGCTGACTCATGCGTTTATTATTACGAGGGAACTATGTATTTTATGTAACACACTTATGTCCTAATGTTAATATACACGTACAGGAACTTTAATTATAATTGCACGTGAAAACAACGTTTGGCAAATAGAAATTGTAAATAGAATTTTTCAAAAAAATAAAACTCAAGGATTCTTTGTGCTAGCGTTGTTCAATTAGAAATATCATTTTCTCTTGGATTAAAAAAGAAGTACTTTTGGAAGTACTTGTTTAAAAATTAGTATCTAAGGGTGTACTATCATTGATTCTGCAGTACAAAAGGACATTACCTCCCCCATAAAAATAGTACTCTCCCGCGAAAACCTGTAAGTATGGTCAACTTAGTTATAGGTATTGATAATATATATCAAAATTGAGAGCTGCAGAACAAATTAATTGACGTATGAATACATAAAAGTTAATCTACTAGTAACTTTTTTTGCTTGTTTAAGTTCTTCCTACGAAAATTGGACTCTATATTTCAATATAAATGAGAATATTTAGTTTCTGAATTATGGTAAGAGTGAGTTTTTGGTAAGATTGAACATTTTAATTAATCATACAATTTTGTCAATAACGATTTTTGTCTTCATGCCCAGGGGGAGAATTGTGAAGACCACTTTATTAATGCTACCCGCTTCAAAGGCTACATGTTCTAAGGCGTCACTCTCGCAATATACTATACTTCTGATGTCGTAGAAGTCAGGTGTAATAAGGGTCATAAATGAGTTTTCCCTCACCCTCCCCTCAAATGCAGGTAAATTTAATATAAATTCATATCGTAATCAGTAAATACGTGTAAAACATTAACGGGAAGTAAGACGTGGTGTTTAAGGCGGGGTGTTAGTGAGAGCGAGTTTAGTGCATTAATTTTGCGGTTTTTATAGCACAAACCTTTTTTGGCCAAAATAAATTAAATATTTCTTCTATAGATTCATAGAGTATAGTTTTCTGCACATGCTAATATCAACAGTTGTTGAATATCTGTCATGAGCATGGAAGCATTTGGTGACAAACTTTTTAAATAATGATAAAAGTTTGTCACAAAATGCCGCCATGCTCATGACAAATATTCAACAACTGTTGATATTAGCATGTGCAGAAAACAAAACTATATGATTCTATAGTAGAATTATTTGATTTATTTTGGCCAAAAGATGTTTGTGCTATAAAAACTGCAAAAATACTGCCCTAAACTCACGCTCACTAGCACTCCACCATAATAAAAGGTATTAGACCTAATTTGAGTTGAATACTTTTTTTATATATGAGTCAAGCAAAAACATAATTGGCCTTCCAGTAGTTTATATTTTACAGAAACCAAAAGAAAATGGTCTGGAAGATAAAATTATAAACCGAAACAGAAAAAACTGGAAAGATAAATAAGCACCTTTTCGGACGATTACGAGTTTCAATAACTTAAAGCGCTACTCTCTCAATAGAATGGACTGTCTACGAAGGGGAGATAGACGTTCTAGTCCCGCTGAGGTTTACTGAGGGTAGTTTTTTTCCCATCAGGTTTTCCCACTCTCTCTCTCTCTCTATGCAAATATTACCAAAATTCCTTTAAATTCTAACACCCTAAATTTTTAATCAATTAGCTAAATATGCAGATTTCCGAACAGGTATCAAAACTCAGAGCACAAAATAAAATATATTTCTACTCTACTCTAGCCCAGTGATCCGCTAACTTTTTAAGTTCACGGTACAAGTAACAAGTTTTTTTTTTTTTTTGCGACATACTGTTTGTTTTTGGTCTCGCACCATGGCGGCAGGAAATGTAACACGCACCCATTTCAATGGTTGCACAATAAATCAGAGCTAGGAAAGTATAAACTTAATTTTTCCAGAAGTAACTTCAAATGTTCCAAGATTAAAGGTTGAAGTTACCTTTATGTGCCCACTTCTCAAACATTTGGAAACATTTATCTCAAGCCATCAGTAATTTTGTATACCCTTAACCTTAACTTCCCACGATAGCTGTGATTTTGTCAGTTGTATTTAAATTATTAGTAAATCCGCTTCGGTGTACGCACGGTCTAAGGCGCTATTATTGTAGTAGACCAGACTGATAATGATGGGGAGCTCAAGGTTCGAATCTCGGTTGGTGTACTGAGGTTTTTTCAAAATGGTTTTCCACTCTCCCTCCATGGAAATGCGGTTGCATTCATCTAAATATAATATTTATAATCCCTAAAACCATTATCGTAATTAGTACATAAGCGTATAACCCAAACCGGTAGTAAGACAGGGTGCTAAAAAAAAGATATTAGTAAGTGCGAGTGAGAATGAAATGCGGACGACGCGACGCGTGATTGTTGCTCGTACCAACTTCATTCATGCGCTGTGTGGCTGCGCTAAGGTTGTTGTTAGCTGTGGCCGCCACGGTACACCGTTTGTGGAACACTGCTCTAGAGGATACGTGGGATTAAAGTACGATCGACAAAGTGCGTTGAAAGATAAATTCAAAGAACTGTCGAGAGAAAGGAAGGACAAAAATTCCCTAGAAGCGATTATAGGAAGAAACTACAGTCAGCGTGGATATTCTCCCCCGAAGCCTAGATGTGATCCTCCCCCAAAACGATTGAAGAGTTATCCCCCCCACCCTTCCTCCCACCCCTTTCTACTCAATGTTTTCCCAAACCTTAAATAAGATTCATACAAAACTTTGTACTAAACCCTTCCTTCACCTCTGACAAGACATCTTGTGAATGTGGGGAATGCCAGGCCTCCACCGTGGTTCGGATTCCACGTTAAACTGTAGGTCCTCCATTTCATCTCACAATCACCCTACCATTACACATTAGCGTAAGTGCGTATAACCCGAACGGGTAGTAAGACGTGGTGCTAATAATAATAATAATAATAATAAACATACAAAACTTTGAAACTCTCTATTGTATCCTTCAAAAATATTTAAATAACTCCTGTATTTTGAAGCTTGCTAGATTAATCTAAAATGGTTTTGTTATATTGACAATATTTTCAATAAATTTAGACAATATTACTAAGGGTGCCATCCATCGGAAGTCTGAGACACGTTGCAGACGTCCAAAAATTCTACATTATTTAAGAAGTGGTTATTTCAAAACATGGCTTACGCTAAAATTGATGTGAAACTAGTCAACATGTTCATATACAATTAAAATCTTTAGATTTTAAGTTTTATCTATATTAATAAAATGAAGAGTTAATTTGTCTGTCTATCTGTCATGAGCATTGCGTGATATCTACCACGCACATAGGTATGAATTTGTTTTAAATTAGTAGCCCTTGTGCACTATCATGTGCACCTTGAGGCCGGAATTTTAGATTATTGATTGGACTTTTTTTAATTATTAAAAATTGGTTCATAAGAAATAAATGGTACGGAACTCCGCACGAACTTTCTCGCTCTATTGTTTAAAAATGGAAATATTTACTAAAAACTCGTAATATATGTGAAACGAAATAATATATACTAGAAAACCTAAGCATAAATTGCACTATACTTGGTTAAAATATTTTTTGAGTCCCGGTTTTAAATTTTATAATTTTATTTTTAAAGAATTAATGTCTTCATTTATATGTTTGGACCTATAAAAATGATAGATTTTGGGTCCACAATGGTCAACCCTTCATATTATATTTCGACCTTGGGTTAAAATTTTCGACATTTTATTAGGTGATGCAAGTCTTCATGCCATCACATTGCTATTAAATTCCTCATTTATAAATTTTGACTAATAAAAAATGTAAATATTGACTATTGAGTCTAAATGGAGATATATCATTGTTGTACAAACATTTCTCATAGCAGGTTAAGGAAAAACAACATAAACTTTTTGAGAGACTTACTTATATTTAATTACTCCATGGCATTGGAGAATTATTGCGTTAAAACTTAAGAAGTATCTTTCTTCAACTAAAGCACACAAAACTGTAATAATATATTTGCCATTATCTCAGAAACTGTTGGTTTTATAAAAATATGCTTCATATAAAAGTTTTTTATTTTTAACATTACTACCAATCTGCAATTAATATTTATTTAGTATCTCAAATAGTTGCGGAGATACGGAAGTTTCTGCTTCTGTAAAGTACAATAAATTCATTTTCACGGGAAAATGAAAATAACCATTTTATTTATAATTTTAATCAACGCCTAGATACAAATTTTAATCAAAATCGTTTGAGCCGATTTTGGGAAAATCGATATTTTCTCTTTTTGCCCTTTACTAAACTACTCTTAATTTTAAGTTTAAACAGACACACAGATAGATG
>CABEEJ010002272.1:67746-117147 GCA_901482245.1 Timema douglasi | reverse complement strand
GAGACAAGTAACACGCCACATTAAAATTTAATACAAGATGGCGAACATTAACCTTATCGTTGGAATCACAAACAAAACAATCAGGCAACTTCCGATTGGTGTGTGCCATTACGTTTAGTGGATAGCGCTATCTTTGAAGCATTCGCGTTGTTACGATGTGCGGGAAATTCAAACTAAAATTATTTTCGTGAATTTATGACCAAAATATTAAAAATTCGTTACTTTTTCGTGAGCCAGTAGACACCCTGTAATAGCAAACTTAAAATATATAATAGTCTTGGCAGAATGTAAACAACATGACCAATACATATTTTAATATATTAAAGATGTTATTCATATTTGTAGGGTATTAACTTTAAAACTGAATTGTATATCCTTTAACATAAATGTGTCTTCAGCCAAATGGGTTATAATACTTCACTATTTTCAAACAATAATATTTTATTTACCAGAAACACGTTTTTGCATAAGAAAGTTGAAAGAAACTGTTAAATCTGTCCACCTTGCAAGCAGGTAGATCACAAACTTAAGTGTCACGATTTGGTCCATTGCAAGGATTTGTGTATGTCCATCCAGTATAGTATAGAGATCATTTAAGTTACTAGAGCACAAGCTCGTTCCCTAGACTTGCCAGCATTCAGACTCACCCAAACGCACAGCGCTGCTGGGACGTCGGCTTGTGACCTACCCGAGCTTGCTTCTGTTCAGTACATGTTTCTGTGCGGTGTCGCGCTTTTTATTTATGTATGCTACCAGTCACTATGAATAGTAAATGTGTTTTTTGTAAGCTTTCCTATTATTTATGGATAAAGTGTTACCAAAAGTATCGTAGCAATACTACCATTGCTGTGTGCAATAAAAGTCATCTAAGGGAAATGGTGTTATACACAATACTTTCCTAAGGATTCTGATGTCAGATAAAGCTCTATTCACTACTGAAGAGGATGGAAAATGTAGTCCTGATTCGTATTTTATTTGCTCAGGACATTTTTTCCATGATGATTATGAACCAGACCTTCAGGCCTAAATGCTAAACTTGACTAAGAAAATCAAATTAAAATTTCCTGCTTTACCATCCTTTATTTGTGGTGTCTCCGAAAGTGTTTTCCAGAGGAAAAATACTACCTGTGAATCTAGGCATGATATTAGATTGACAAAACAAATAGTAAGTGATATCGTTGCGGGTAAAAATATTTGTTTTGGAGGACATGTCAACCCCCTGCCCCACTGCAATAGTTTTACTTTATGAGAAAGTCCATCCATCCATTAAGTTATTCATCTCACCGTAAAACATACTTGAGAAACATTATTTATCAAATGTAATATGGCTGTATAACATAAATATGCCTTGTACAAGATCATAATTTATTGAATTACATAAACAAATTTATATAGTAAGGTAGTTAATGAAAGAAGTAAGGTGTTTGGTGATGTCAATGTTCACTTTAATCAAATATTAACTAATTAATATAAAATAGATAACCCTCTTCTTGTATATAGGCCTATTAATAAACCAATTTGGAGTGTGGTGAAAATCTTGAATTTATGTTAATGTTCAGCTGAGTGTGTCGAACTAAGTATTATTAGATTTGGCTACATTTACTTTTTTTAAGTAGTGATTATAGAGAATGAGAATAATAATACCCCCAATGTGTCTCCCCCCACCCCCCTCCTCAAATTTGGTAATAATATGTGTGTCCTCCCCTTTTCTTCTCCTCTACCCTCTAAGTTGGAAATAAAGTCATCCTCCAAAATTACACGCCCATGGGCGATAGATATATCCTACAAAGATGCAGATAAATGAAACCAAATGTGTAGCTGTTGTTCATTGTGTCTCTCAAAACATAAGCAATGAAACGAGTCAATCAAATGTGAATAAGACTGAAACCATTAAAACATCTCTTGGATAATTAAAGGAAAACCAAAAGTTGAAATTCAAGCTATTGAAATGAAACTCTCTGGAAATTCGTAGACTCGGGAGAATACTTATCTTATACATAGTTTGATATCCCCATTTCCAGTTATAGAAATTATTAGGAAATGGCTGAACACATTTTGACAAACGAGCACTAATTTAAATAGTATTTTTCCAGGAAAACACAATTTTCACAGATAGTTTTCACCATGGAAACCGTTATTTGCTGCATGGCTGTAAATCTCTAAATAAAATATATATCTTTGGCTAAAAAGTAATAAATGAATCTTTACTGTCTGTCCGAACAGTCATCACATCTTTCAATCCGCAAATAAAATATCTCTTTAGATGCTGATTTCATTTTAGATATTGGTCAAACACATCTATATTGAGAGTGTCTAAGCATTTATTTATTATTGGAGTGTTATTATCGTTAATTCACATTTAAATCACCAATATTGATCATATTTGCAAATTAAAAGGTTCAGTTATCAGTTTTATAAAAATATTTTACATGGTTTATTTCGCACATGAGCTATAAAAATATATAAACAATACAATGATGTTTAAATATGTTTTGGTATGTATTATAAAATCAAAGACGATATAAATATAATTGTAAGATCAAAAACGATAATATGATCTTGAAATATGTTTAAAAATAACCATTTTAATTATATATATATGGGCTATGGCATTCATTTTTTTCAACTAATGGGTTTTGATACGCATTTCATCAAATAGTAACATAATACAAATACAGCAAGTTTGGCTACGTTTCCATGTTACCACGTAATTTTGAGAGAATGATATGGTAATGTTTTGTGTACCCCATCTATCTTTTCACATTCTTAGAAATACAGTAAGTTAAATTATGTTTCCATGTTGCTACTAAATTTTGAAGAGGGGATATTTCAAAGTAATGTTTTGTGTACCACATCTATCTTTTCACATTCTATCTTTCTCTGACACTTTCTTATCCACAACTTTCTCTTAACATTTTCTCTCACACACGCTCTCATATTTTGACTTTCAAATGTGTTGAGATCACTATTTGAAGTTTTATTTATAACAAAGAAATAAGATCAGAAATGTACATTCAAAGAAGGTGGTTTAGTGTTTTGTGAGCTACTTATCTATTATTTTTGTTTTTAGAATTAAGATTATAGGTTTATTGGGGTAAAGCTGTATGTAAGAGGCATGTCAATGTTTTTAGAAATATTTTAACTATCTCACATCAGTTGTGCTATCTATATTCAGATGAAACAACAGTACTTTTTATTTTCCGAAGATACCCAAAGGTTTTCAACTTACATTTTAGGCCAAATGACTTTTGGTTTAATTTTTAGGCTAAATAACTTTAGGCTAAATGCCGCGTCCTTGTTTAATAGACGGTGACTTTCAAATGTGTTGAGCAAGCTATTTGCAGTATTATTTATTAAGATTCTTCAAAGCAATATATTTATCAATGGACTATCTCTAAAACACTTTTACATGTTTAAAAAACTCAATCTTTGTCACTTACTGGGTTTATTCAAAAAACCAAACTTATTTTAGACTGATAAGCTATTGATAGAGGATAGTGTTTAAATATTCTATAAGACCTATGTACTGCTGTTGACAAATAAAAGATTAAATGAGTCACCATAAAGTAAAATTATTAGTGTTATAAATACTAAATACAGAATGTCCATATTTTAGATTAAGGTTCAATAAATGACTAATGCTAGACCATCATCGAGCTTAATTTTTTCCAAAATAATAATTATTTCACATTTGTATTTGTTATTGGTTGTTGTTTTGTCTCAACAAAGATGTCTTTAATCAAATGCTTATTCCCAGCAGAAATTCTAGACACCCAGTTTCTTTATTGATCAGTGGTTATCAATGGTGACTACCTTGACCCTGTCCCATAAAAAACAAACAAAAAACACACAAATTAACACTTTGAAAGTCAAATATACTATACAATTTAGTTTAATATTTCCAAGTTTTCCAAATTCCCCCAAATTTTGGCCACCATATCAATGCTAGGGTAATAAATCTGAAAAATTTAAAACTTTATCTATAGTTTTCCTCGCCAAATCATACAATACAGGCTTCTCCCAAGTTTTTCAGGACAGTTGACACCCAGCTTTAGTGTTATCCCTCACATGTTTGAATGTTGGACTTTCTTAAGTGTGCGTCTACTTGAAGGGAAATATTCTCACACTCATGTATCTCTTATTAGGATGGCAGTTTTGAATATTCTATCCCACTGAAACAATCCTAAGTTTTCTTAGAATATTCTATTATGAATGTTAGAAATTATCAGATTTCATGTGTTAGAGAACAACTAGATTTTTGTTTCTAATCATCTACCGTAGCCTACTTTGATCGCAAAACCAAGACATTTTGTATGAAACCTCTTTATTTATATTTAAATAATAACACAAAATGTAATTTTTCTTTTCATTTTGGTGTAACATATATTATCTGAGAAGATAAACTTACTTCTTGAATAAAGCAAGATAACTAAGTATATATAACATGTCTCAGTGCTCTTATAGGGGACGCCCTTAAGTGAGACGGATGTTAAGGAGAATGATACTCAAGGAAGAAGATAGATGAAGCGGAAAAAAAAAAAAAACTTGGAGGCGTTCAACAAGAGTATAAACACAAATAACAGAACTTTAAAGGTACCGATTCTAAATACGGTATTGAAGTATATAGTGAAATTTACAGGGATGGTACCATCAAATCTGTGAATCCTTAAGATATTTAGAGCCCAAATCCTTGGACCTATAAAGCTGAAATTTTGCACAAAGGTTCCCTTTTCTTTATGATGCAGACAAGGAATAAGGCCGGAATTTTTGAAATTCCCACGTGATAGGGAATAAAGAGGCTCTATATAATTATTATTATACCAAAGTGGGTAAAGGGTAGCGTGGGGGGAAGGTGTGGCTTATATAATTCTTATACCACAGTGGGTCACAAGCAACGCCGTGCGGGACTGCTAGTTTGAGTATAAGAGGAAAAAAAAAACACAAAAGGTAGAAAAAGTAAATCGGTAAAGAACGATGGGACACTTAGATAGGTGTGCATTTCACACTTCAAGATGATTTTGGATAGGATGAAACCTAGGTCAGGGGATTTGGGCAGTAACGATCAATTTTCTTCAAATGGCAGCCATTACTGTTTTTTTCCAGTGCCAGTAATGAATAGTGTTAACTGTGTTTGTTTCATTGTAAAAGCCATAATGCATGTTTTCTATCCACCTTTCCTATACATTCTTCCAAATACATATAGAAATAAAGAAATATTTTTAAGAATACAATTGTTTGCATTTTGTTTAACTGTTATACAAATAACAACCAATAAACCCAAATAGCCCACATTATCAAAAAGGTTGCTGACCCCTGCCTTATACAGTCAGTGGATTTTATATAATTATTATTATTATTTTAGCACCGCGTCTTACTACCCGTTCGGGTAATACACTTTTAATACTAATTACGCTAATGGATTAAGAATTGGGTAGGTTGAATTAGAGGAGAGGAAGTGAACCCACATTTGCGTGGAGGGAGAGTGGAAAAATCATTTAGGAAAAAACCTCTCCCAGTTCACCCGACCAAGATTCGAACCTCAATCTACCCATCCTCAGCAGTAGAGCTCAACACGACTAGCACGTTAGCCAACTACGCCACCGAGGCGGGTTATATACTTGTTAAGAAATACCATTTTTCTTTGATTTTAAGATTCAGATTTCCTCCCCATTTGAACTTCTCTTATTATATTGATTCAGAATGGAATTATGAATAACATACCTACTGATAAATAAGTTCCTAATGTTGATGGTAAACTGAATTATGTAATAAAAATATTTCTGATACATAGAGTATTTTAGTTTTTTCTATTGGTGATACTGAAAAAATTAAGTTGCACCTTACAATTGATGGTGTCTTAGAATCTAAGAAATATGGTAGGAATACTCTTCTGTTAATGTCAAAACACGTCTCTCTGATAGAAATTATTTATTACAAATCAGGTTTGAAATAAAAAACAATCAGAACTTGGGTTTAATGGGTCAATTTGTGCTTTCATAATTTTCTGAACATTACCATGTTATTTGTTGGGTTTAAAATGTTTTCTAAAGGGAAGTATATCTATTAAGAATATAGCAATTTAGTGTCATGTTTGTTTCATAAAAATTTAATTTTTAAGATCAACCCATTTTAACTTGTCATTACTGCCTTGATAACCTTGAAGTTGGAAAAAAGAAGATGAAATCTTTCAAAACCAAAATAACATTATCTAAAAAACTAATGATGCTGCTGAACTGTCTTGGTGCAACAACTAATGATATATTGTGCCATGGGTGGAATCCCTAGCTCTCGACTAAACACTGCTATAAACACAGTTCCAAAAACAAGCCTATAACAGAAAATTACAGTTCTAAAATTTAAAAATTTCATTGGATCACATCTAACTGCAGAAATTAGGGTTAATGCATCTTTGTTAAAAAAAAAAGAAGAGCTATCCAGGACATTGGTGTGTCCAGAAATTTATTTCAAGGGTGGCAGAATGGGGGGAATGCTGGGGTTAGAACATTTATCTTATAAAAGTATTTCTGTAAGGTGTATAGCCTGAATGGGTGGTAGCATGCAATGCTCATACATATACACATTTTTCAGATAGAAAATTTTAAGGGCACTTTTAAATTGTAAAAAGGTAGATCCTTTAAATATCAAGTCAAGAGTCTGGTCTTACAATATTTATACTTTCAATTTGAATTAACTTTTTATAAATAATATTTGTTAGCTTTAGCGACAAGGTTTGGGAGTGAGAAAATGCCTCGCTTGCTAATAAAAAATAATGTAAAATTGTTAGTGTGGTTATATGTTCATACATTTTACAGAAACTGTGGAAGAATTAGCAGGTGTGATGACATTTTCTTTAATGCTCTGACAATTGGTTTTCCCAATAAATAAATGTTTTCATGACTCGATTGTTAATTTTATGTAGACAACTTTTAAAATATATAAATCAATACAAATTGGTCACATTAAACAACTAGTAAGTGGACCAATTATTAGGAAATCTAGGTATTAGTAAATGTCAGTTCCTCTTGTATTGTGGGTATCAATTAAAGGATCTAAACAATATTTACCTTGCCCTTGCCAGGAGAGAGAGAGAGGGTGTTGTCAGGTAGGTCGGCCGAGTCACGCTGCAATAGGCTGAGGATGTACCGAGTGTAGACCACAGCATCAATCCCTCGAGCCTCCAGTTGTTCGTCCAACCAGTCCTGAACAGCTGAGGGCATGGGTACCAATTGCGGGTACTTCATGCTCCGCTGATCCTGTGACAATGCCAAAATATTGATATTAATATGGTCGAGAACGGTTGCTAAATATGGATACTAGCTTCTGGTACTTTATGATCTGCTAATCCTGGATATTTGCCAACAATACATCAAATCTGCCAGTTTAAAAAATCTGTATTTCAAACAAATTATGATAATGAAGCAAATAGCCAAAGATATTATTTATGCTTTTTAGTGGGGATTACTCCATCTAGATATTATATTCTGAAAATTGAAAAATGACACCTGAACACAGGAATTGAACGCGGAATCTTTGGCTTAGTACGCCAATGCTCTTAACACTGAGCTATCCAGGATTAGTCCCGTGCTCATGGTCATTCTTCACTCATATTTTAAGGCAGAGTCTATGATGGACGTGCAGAAATCATCGGCTACAAATGTGTGATTTAAAAAAAAAATTAAGATCACAAGCTATTAGATAACGCAGCCACCTTCGACTCTGTAGTTGGCTTATTGCAGCCATTTGTACAATTATTATACTTGTACGGGATTTTTATTAAGATCATGAGCTATCAGATAACGCAGCCACCTTAGACTCGGTGGTTGGCTTATTGCAGCCATTTGTACAATTATTATACTTGTACGGGATTTTCATTAAGATCATGAGCTATCAGATAACGCAGCCACCTTCGACTCGGTGGTTGGCTTATTGCAGCCATTTGTACAATTATTATAATTGTACAGTTATAATATAATAATAGTACAAATGGCTGCAATAAGCGAACTACTGACTCAAAGGTGGCTGTGTTATCTGATAGCTCATGATCTTAATGAAAAAATCAAAAAATCCCACATGTGTAGCCGATGATTTCTGCACGTCCATCATAAACTCTGCCTTAAAATATGAGTGAAGAATGACCATGGGCACGGGACGAATCCTGGATAGCTCAGTGGTAAGAGAATTGGCGTACTAAGCCAAAGGTTCCGAGTTCGATTCCCGTGTCCAGGTGTCATTTTTCAATTTTCAGAATATGAAATTCTGATAATCTTAACCAAAGGTGTATGAATTTCTTAACTAAATTTTAATAATAAATCCAATAAGTTTTGTATTTTTAAAAACAAAATTAAAGATTTTAGTGTTTGGATTTATGTATATTGTAAACCTATAATAAAAAAATATATCTTAAACTCAATACAAACAGTTAAAATAAGTTCTGATTTAGTATCAAATTATTCCTAGCTAGACCCTAAATTTATTACCAGATCATTGGATTTTCCACTTATAGTTTACATCTCAAATTTTTTGACATTTTTGTTTCGTCCAATATTGAATTATATTTTATTCCAATGTATATAAATAGATATACGGTAATATTGTTTTCCATTTGACAATTTAATGGAAAGTTTTAAGCAAATTCCTGGTAAAATATGTTGTATAACCAATGTGGGATTTTTTTCTTTTTCGTCAATTATTAAATACATTGTTTGGGAGACCAAAAGTTAGCATTTGCAATAGAGAGTACACAAAAATTTAAAATGCAGAAATGCACAAATGTATATTGAAACAATTATTGGATAAAGTGTATAACCTGAACTGGTAGTAAGACGTGGTACTAAATAATAATAAAATTATTGGTTAGCCACCTCTATTATTATTATTATATATATTACTACCCATTCGAGTTATACACACTTACGCTAATGTGTAATGATAGGGTGATTGTGAGATGACATCAAGGACCTACAGTTTAACGTGGGATCCGAACAATGGTGGAGGCCTGGCATTCTTCACATTCACAAGTTGTGATTAATACATGTCTTGTCAGAGGTGAAGGAAGGGTTTGGCAATCAGATAAATATGTGCCGGGACCCAGACCCCCAGCATATAAGTTTGACACCTTACTCCAGGTCACCCTGATAGCCACCTCGCTTACATGACAGTTTGAGTGAGTGATGTTTGTGCTGCATATATACTAACTCCAGAAAAGAAATAAACGTCCAGTGCTAGACATTAAGTTTATCTATGTACTTATGTACTAATTTATACTAATGGTTTTAGGGGTTAGGAATGTTATATAGAAAGTGAACCCACATTTGCATGAAAGAAGAGTAAATTTTTTTGGGAAAACAGCCCTCAGTTCACCCAACCAAAAATAAAACCTCGATCTTCCAGTCATTGGAAGTCTTGTCTACTGCGAAAGTAGTGCCCAAGACCATGTAGCCACCAAAGCAGGTTGATATAAAAAGTAAACCTCTAAGTTATAGGAGGGTCTGTTTTATTCATAGCCAGGCATATACAAATAATCTAGTCTCTGTTAATAAGTGCTTACATCATGTGTAATTAAAAGTAGTTAGCTAGAGCAGTGTTCTGCAAAAAATCTAACACAGCAGCGAATGAGATATTCAGCGGTTCAGCCGCAGCATAGAGTGCCATGTATTGATGTTCCATAGAAACACGAACAGAGTTGGTACGAACAACAGCCATGAGTCGTCTGTATTTCTTACTTACTCACACTTATTAATATTTTAAATACACAATGATAAAAACAAAAGCTTTTGTGCAAAGATAAGAGTTTTGAATTGCCAAGATATTTATATTTTGAATTGTTTCTAAAATTAATATTGATGAAGCAGGCATAGAAAAAGAACTTCGAACTTTATCTTGAAGAATTTGAAGTTACTTAAAAAAAAGTATATTGTTTTCTTATTTTAACTACCTCATAATCAATCCATTTTCTGTTGCTGCGGCGTGTACCCAAAACAAAACAATTTGCTGCAAAAAATTTGGGCTTGTTAATTCTATTGTGAATTTAAAAGGTTTGGAAAACACAACATCTATTGTGTCATAATTAATAGTGTGGATTTTATCCTTGAGGAACAACAGGCAATCAACCATAACACAAAAAATACCTTCAAGGATAACTATTTAATTTTAAGATCCATATTCAACCAAAATTTTAAACTCATGTTTGTGCAAATAAATTTTGTTTTTATCAAACACCCTTGCCCAGTGATTTTTAAGATTTTGGTTAGGTATTTTTGTAAAATATACTGAATATTCTAAACTGAAAGAATGTACAAATATAAAAGTTCAAGGGATTAATGTGTTTATTTATAATGTATTTAGTGACATTATAAAATGCCAACGTCAAAGAATTTCAGTGAATTAAAATGCATCAAATTTTGCATGGTTTTCAAATAGAACAGGATTATTTATTACATATAACAATAAACATATTTAAATCCTGCTCCTTTACTACACGTGTGTCCAGCCTTTGGTATAGGAAATGTCTGATCCCCTTTCCTTCAAGTAATACTCTCAATACCTCCTCCCCACTCTCCAAACAAAATAAAATACTGTTAATGACTTACCCATTCTCACGAAACTGCAATCAATAACCCCTCCACTCCCTTACATTCACAATATACAGTATAATGGTTTGAATATCTCAAATACATAAAATAGAAATATAATGGTCAAAAGTGCCATGCAAATGAAGATAAATTTCCTCTTTATTCAACCTTCCTCAGACTTGACACATTTGTGTAGTTATTAAATGTGTATAGCCGAATCAGGTTCTAAGTTGTGGGTATGATGATAATAACAACAATGTCCATGTGACCCCCACATTCATCAAAAGTGATGCATAATTAATTAACATATTAGTGCAGACTATTTTCCAATGCACTGCACAGTAAACTAAATTAATGTATGGTACTGGGAATCAAGCTTTATCAAGATCTACAAAGAAGTCCCTGGGAAAAACAGTTGGAAATCAAATCTCCCAATAATTGATAAAGGAACTTTTTTTAGCACGGTGTCTTACTATCCGTTCAGGTTTTACACCGATATAGAAACTACTCTTGAGAGAGATTTACACAGACAGCAGACATACCTGAGAGAGTTTTTCATGTCATGTCCTTTGCTGGGAAGGTTAAATTCAGACAAGGTTAAGTGATACAGGTTTTGCCACACTGTCCAAATGTTAAAGGCTGCCTCCCTCCCTACACTCTTATTCCTGCACCAACATTTAAAAACACATAAACAAGTGTACAACTTTCCTATGACCAATAATGTTAATCTCAAACTGCCATCTAATGTATATAAGACCAAGCATATGACAAAATATAAAACTGAAATAAAAAGTAATGGCATGGCTAAGCGGGTGGTTGTAGAAATTGGATATTATAATGTTTCTGGGAAATCTTACAAATATAGTAACTGCAAATGGCCAAGCCCTTTCCTGGCCTTCACCTTTGGCAGGTTTTACAGGTAATGTAAGTATGTCAATGCTGGTTCTTCATGGATAGTGTATTTCTGGTGATTGTATCACATTTTAGACATTTATTTTACCTGCGAGAGTCTGCCACAATATCTGAATGCATGCGTTGCAGCCCTGATGCCCCAGCTATGATCTGATCTCAGATTCAAAGAAAGGAGCATAGCATCAACAATCAGAATGTTTCTTTTTAAATTTTTTTATTAAACTTATTGAATTATTTAACATTTTGGGAAACTAATTTGTTTGCTTTTTTCCCCATACTTATATAGAAGTACCACAATTATGGTCATGCACTGGCCTCGCAATAGACTGGAACATTAGCGGCAACACGGTAGAGGTTAAAGTCTCAGCCAGGAAAACTGTTGGTTGTTTTTCTATATTTGATTTGTTGTGGTTTTATACTTTACTCTCCACACAAATGTGGGTGCACTATCTCTAAGACTCAACCTAAATACTGACCCTTTAAATTAAGTTAATAATCTTGTGCTTAACATTGCCGTAGGAATGTTTTCTTATATGAGGGCAGCAAAATGATGTTATGTCCATACTAAGTTATAGTGAGTAAAACAAGTACGCAAACATAGCTTAGCACCCCTATCAATGAGCCACTATTTGATAGGCTCGTTTGTATATATGTGATGTGTGTATATAAAAATAATGTGCAGAAGAACACCCATAAACCATATAATAATTTAGCTTATCGAAAAATAAATGGTATGGTGTACCGCATAAACTTTCTCTTGCTTTATCTAAAGTAGACATTTACTTCTCTTTTAAGATTCGTGAAACGAAATAGGGCTATACATTGTTATAGAAACACTACACCAATGATCATAAATGAGATAATATACACTTACTCTATGGCTTAAGGTACTATGAACACTGAACCAGAAAAACTGAGAAAAGATTAATATTTTTGTCCCCCAGAGAGCATAAGAATCAAATTCATTTTCAAAAACCTGAATTAATAAGCATATATATTTGCTTATAGCTCAGAAATTATTGGTTTTACAGTATCTCCAACAAAATTATATTTTAAATTTCCTCGACTCAATGTTCAAATTCTCCCGTCACTATGTATTTGAACATTATTTTCTTAATATTCAATTTAATGTATTAATATTTTAGACACACACACACACACACATTCTGAAGTTGTATCACTCAATGACCATATAACCATGACTATCAATTTTGGCTAAAGACGAGCGGTTGGGGGAGGAGGGGTGGAGGGGGTAAAGAAGGTTATACTCATGTGCTCAACTGGTACAACAGTGCTAAAATAAATTTGTGATAGTTTTAACAGTAAGAGAATTTTTTTTTACTATTGTGAATTAAAGTTTCATATTATTTTAGTGAATATGCAGGGTGTCTGTCTACCTGGCTAAAGTTTTGGAATTCCAGTATATTTTTTTTAAGAAATCCAATGTATATGAAAGGTACTCGGAGACAAACAATCCCTATTTCAAAATCATAAAACAATAGAAAGTTAGGGTAGGCCTAGGTCTGTCATAGTTAAACAATTTTACATCAAGCATATTGATGCATATATAGTATATACTAAAGATGGGACCCTAGAACACACAAGGAATATTCATGGATTCAAGACTTAAATCATAATAATATTTTTAAATAGCTTATAAGTTTGAGTTATTTTTTAAAGGTATTAAAATAGTTAAATTGTGGTTAAAACCAAAATAACGATAGGAAGACCTAACAACCAAACCGATCATTAATTTACCATTTAATGTAAACAAAATCAGAAGGTAAGGATAAATCTTAGTTATTGGAAAAGTTAAACACTTATGCTTAACAGTAACTTAGGACCCATGCATTTCATCAGATCAGGTTTCACACAACAATTCATAAGGTATCTTAGAAGTTTCTCTACAGCTTCAAAGAGAGATGGAGTCATTGGTTTTGATATATGGAACCGTTGCAGGAAAGGCTGACATTCAACTGCAATTGTCTTGCAGAACGATAGTTTTCACTTCAGGAATGGATCACAGTCTGCATTTTTCTGTGTCTCTACAGGTTTTGCTTTAGGAACTTTTGTGTCTTTGAGAAACTCAACAACATGATCCCAAATTTGTAATGCCCTTTGAAAGCACTTTGCATTCGCTAACTACTGCACACCCCAAAACTTCAATGGAAAATTGTACACCCTGTCAACTGGGTAAACAATGCTTGACAAGCTGGAGAGGTAGTGAACAGGTAGTACATGTGACCCAATAAGCTAATTATATCTCAATCTGATTACCAAACCCTTCCTTCACCTCTGACAAGACATCTTGTGAATGTGGGGAATGCCAGGCCTCCACCGTGGTTCTGATTCCCCGTTAAACTGTAGGTCCTCCATTTCATCTCACAATCACCCTACCATTTCACATTAGTGTAAGTGCGTATAACTCGAACGGGTAGTAAGACGCGGTGCTAAAAATAATAATAATAATAATAATATATCTCAATCAACAGATTCCACTCCTGTTCTCAAAGAACCATGAACAACATGAAGCCCACATGTTCTCAGATTTAGCAAACTACATACTTCATTGTCACTGACAGAGTTGATGTGTTCCTGAAGAAGTTTTATTAACTTTCAATTTACATTTGGGCCATACATTGACACTTGTATCAACTTAGAGAGTGGAAGAGGAGAAATACCATCTAGGAAATGCTTTAGTAATTCTACAGCGGTGCTCCTATCAAAAAACACACTGTTTAGCTAACGAGTGACGACTTTATGATTTTGCTTGTCCCAGAAACTGATTACAATGTCCATTTGTCCTTTTTGAATAACTTTATTCAACGTTTCATCAAAACAAATCACAAAGTTGTTACATGATTTTATGCAGTCCAGTAAATTATTCTGAAAGAATGGAGCCGAGCCAAGCCGAATTAAATATGCAGCCTGGTCTTCAGCAAGAGTAAAGGCACTGGCAATGGAACACTTGGGAAACATCCAATGAAAAATTGTACCTAAATTATTGCACGAATTGAAATACATTTTTTTTTTGTCAACAACTTGCAGAGCCCAAATGACTTCCGCCTTAGTTATACCATTTTTTATAACAAGAGTGTAAACTAAAGTTTCATCAAGGCACTACACTACTTTCCCCTTTGGCAACAACTTCCTTCTGTGCCTTTACAATAATGAAACAATAAAACTATTTGAGCAACGAGCAAAATCAGCATTAGGTAGAATGTGGTGGCAGGTGCCAGAGATTATGTTGAAACTAAGGAGCTTGATGAACCTGAATCACTTGACTTTTTTGAGAAAAAAGTCAACAAAGAGCATTGATTTGTTGAAGTTTCAAGAGTTTTGATATGCGTTGGTCCTTTTGCATAAGAAGCTAATGCCAAGGTTCTTACACACATATGAAACATAAATTTAAAGACTTTTTAAGGACCAAAACTGTTATTTCTTGTACTGCCAAAAGCTACACACATCAATAAAAAGTATTATAAAATGTACCAGATTTTTAATAGATGGGAAAAAATAGCTCTTCACCAAATTTAATGAATTGATAAGACTATAAAAATAAAAATCTAACTTTGTTCTCACTTACTTCACTCTCCTTGGTTTGTTGATTAGTGCAGTCATTCTATATTCAGTATTCCACAAGATGAGTATGGACTTCATAATTTAACAATGTTTTCTGCTGTGTCATGCTTTTCATTTACAGTATTTTATGTACAGGAGTCTAAGCATGAATGTTTGTACTAACAATATCTAAAATATCAGTTTTTTTTATAGGTCCTAGCATCAGAGGAACGAATAACAAATAGTATAAACAAAAAAATATCGGGCCAAATAACATTTAAATGTTTTTATATCCATTTAACCCATCAGAAAGCTGCTTGTTGATGTCAGCCAGTGCAGCAGTTTTTCTCTTGCTATTCTTCTGAAACTGTTAGACTTTAACACAAATGTTAGATTTCCTGTTGTTTCTGCTTGCTCTAATAGTCTATCAGCAGATTTGGTGTGTCCACATCAGCCTGAAGGCTTTGTTTTTTTGCTTTGAGTTCATCTATTTCGTTTGTGAAACGTTTCCTTTTTGAGTTCTTCTGTGTAGTTTCTTCCCCTCTTAGATTCGCCTCCAAATAACTTTGCCACTTTTGTCGTGCACCAGCAACTGAGATAACCATGTCTTTGGTGATTTCAATATTAGTAACACCACCAACTGATGCAATTTGTTGACAAATTATTCGCTGTGCAATGAGTGTGTGCTGTTGCATATTTTCCACTTCTATTTGCTTGTTTACATAAAAACCTCTCTCAGATGCTGCTTGACCATGTGATAAAATAAGTACCATTTTCATCACACACCACAATTTGTCATATTTTGTTCTAGGCTTTGCACAAGCACATAACAGTGTGTCCCAGGCTTAAATCTTGAAATTCAGAAAAAAAAGCCAAATTCTGCAATAAATTCTTTAATGATGAAATTAATGCATCCCATTCAGTTTCCTGAAGTCTTTTAGCCTCTACTAGTGTCTTGAGCACTGACACCAACTTGGTTGCACAGTTAGTATCCACATTCATATCTCGAGGATCCATACAACTAAGGTTTCTCACAATTGAGTATTGTAATGGGCACTTATGCAAGATTTTCTTTACTGCTTCAATAATAAAATCACGACATTCCATTCGCACTTGAAGAACATCCTTTTCTTTAACAATTTTTTTTGTGGAGCAAATTCTTGACTCTGTTTTCTGCAGCAAACCCCAAGTTTATTTTGGTCACTGGCAGCTGGTTTTCTTTTTTCCCTACTTTACTCTAACCAGTTTGTTACTGGTAGTTGATTTATTTCATCTTATTTAATGAATCTTTCCATTAAGTTTCTAAGCATTTTCAACATTTCTTTCCAGAAATGGAAGCATTGGCGTATCAGTTTGGTACATTGTCAAAAAAGTTTCTACTTGTTTTGCAATTGACTGAAATATTAATAGCTTTATAGGAGTCGATGCATCACTGGTCGCTTCTTTCACAACTTTAAATTATTATTATTATTATTATTATTAGCACCGCGTCTTACTACCCGTTCGGGTTATACGCACTTACGCTAATGTGTAATGGTAGGGTGATAATGAGATGAAATGGAGGACCTACAGTTTAACGTGGAATCCGAACCACGGTGGAGGCCTGGCATTACTCACAACTTTAAAGGATTTGATGTTTGGATTGGGAAGTTTCTTGTCAATAACTAACTGCACATATTTAGTTACAGGAGCCCACATTTCAAGAGCGCGTGTTACAACAGTTGAATTTTCAACCCACCTTATGGCACAACATTTTTTTGGAAAAGACACTGCTATCAGTTACTTTCATTTAATCCTTTCTTCTCGCTGGTGTGTCCTTAAATAAGTAATAGAAGCTAGATAAAACTCGCTCCACATCCCAGGTTGATGATAATGAACCATGCTTAAAAGCACCATGAATGATATGAAGCCCACGCTTTATGAAAAAAATAACACCCCCTTTCCCCTAAAAATAAACTCACCTTTTTCATGTCTTTATATATGAGTAAGGGTTTAGAATTTAGTGTATGTACCGTAGAAAAAAAATGGGTTACGCAGTAGACATCAACAAAGACTTTCGGTTCAGATGACTTTTTTGTTAGATAATAATCTGCCAGGACTGTATTATGGGTTATTCCATGAAAAATCACCCATTTTTTGTTTGTTTAATGATCCATTAATTTTTTTTGCATGTGATAAATTGATAATCCAAAAGAACAAATCCACAAGGATTTTTTTACTGACGCCATATTGGATTTAAACACAAAGATGTCCGAAGCCGGGCGCATAATCAACTATTTCAGGCATTTATTATTATTTTAATAACTACATATATATGTTGATGATATAAAGTTATATATGGTGTTGTTGGAAAGAGGGTACATTGTTCTATCTAGAACTTAACTGAAAGAAATATCATCTTAGTTTTATGTCTTATATTATAGTACTACCATTTAGCTTAATTTTGTGATTTTATTCATTTCCTTGACATACATTCTTTCCAAATTGAAAAAATAATTAAATTTTGAGGAGGGCAGGCCAAGTCTGTCTACATGGGGTACTTTGCAGTGATATCCCATAAAACCTTTCCACTCACTCTTTTCTTGGTGAAAAAGTCCCTCCAAGTTGAGGTTTTATAACAAAAATAAGTGCAAGAGTAAAAACTGTGAAATTTTTGTAAAGCCTTTACCCCCAGTCACCCTCTTAGTTATGGTGCGTATTCCTCAGTCAATATGTACAATTTAACCAACCACTCACTCAAAGTAGTTAGTGAATGTTTGTCTGCAATGGTTTTAAAGGGAAACTTTAATGATAAAACTAGAGGGAACAAATAGTTTGAATTGAAATAAAAAATATCCGACAGTTTCATTTCTCCCCAAATTTTCAATGTTAATTTTTATCTCAATATTACTAGGAATTCAATAAAAATAAAAGGGGCCCAAACAAAGTACATTTTGACTTACCTCATCATTCTACGAAGCGGAGGGCGAGCCGAGTTCACGGGAGGTAACGATGTCAAGCTGCCTGGTCGTCTTCTGAGTCTTATGTTTACTCTTCATGTCCACAAGTGTCTTTGTTGGCTTTTATGTTGTGGCAACTAAAAGCTACACAGGCCTCAACTAGTGCCATCTAGCTTACAAGCCAAGGGTCAATTAAAGTCACGAGGGGGTGAGGGGTAGAGTTGTGAGAATAAAATTATTTCAGAGTTCTTTAGTTTGTAGCTAATTTTTAAAAATATATATTATATAGCATATATTGAATTTTGAAATGTTTTAATGTTTATTGTTGAGAACTCCTCCCTTGTCCTTATATTATCTATAAGATACACTTAAAAATGTTGTTATAGAATTATAAGAAAAATTAAAAGCTCCATTCTTCAGTTATTGCTGATACAGCATTAGGAGGTTTGGACACCATCCCATTCTGAAACTGAAAATAAATATTTATTTGAATTAGTGGAAGATCAGAGGTGTAGCTCCAAATTAAATGGTAGGTAAGGGGGGACATGTCCCCTTTTTCTGGGGAGGTTATTATTAATGTGCACATTATATTGTATGGAGTGCCTTGGCAACAATTATAACTTTTAAGTTTTTATATTATGCAAAAATATTATATTGTATCAAAGAGTTCATGAAATTGTAAATGTAATAGTGACAATAATTTTGTACAAACTATGAAAAATCTGAGAGAGTTGCCATCCATCCCTCTCAAAGCGATTGGTTTATTAATGATAAGTTGCCTCCATTTCCCCCCTGACATTTGTGTATACACCCTCGGGTCATTTCATGTCAAATCAACCCAAAAAAATAAATAAACTCAACCTGACCATTTTGTATTTAAATTAAATTTTTACCAATTATTCTTCCCTTAAAAATAACCACAAATATATTTTTTAAAGATTTTTTGATGGCCTCGTTTTCGAGAAATCAATTTTTGAAATTTCAATTTAAGTAGATTTTTTCTCCCGCACCACATTTTTCAATTCTTATTAATTTCCGTTTTATTGCTGCAAGAATTATTCTGTTTGGTTCATTTTTTCCAATTTGAAATGGGTTTTAATTTGATATACAACTTGGCACACTTAACAAAAAATTGTTTTTTTAAATAATTGTAGGTGTTTTTTGAAAATTTTAAAAGTTATTTAACTATTAATTATATATGTAAACTGAAAATTTCAAAGTGGGGTGCCTATGGGATCATGAGTTATGATGAAAATTGTAATTCAAGTAAAAAGATTTTCAGTCCCGTGATTTGGTGTTGGTGGTGTTATTGTTGTGGTTATTATTATTATAATAATATTAAGCTTCTAGTATGTAAGGTGATTTATACATATTATCTAAATTATAGAAACCTTTTTAATTCTTAACAACTTAGACTAGGTTTAACAATATTAAAACTCTGTAAAGAATGGTATGAAAACTTATAAGATAGAACTTACATGCATATGTACACATTCATCACTGTGTCTACTCAACTTGACCAATGAAATCCCCGACCTTTTCCCTGATTTCCCCTGATCATTTCCTAAAATTCCCGACTAAAAAAGTATGTAACATCCTCCTAACTCGCACCCCCCCCCCTCTCCACCCTCATTTTTCTATTAACCTTTTTTATGAATAATAATAAATTTTAAAATTTGAATATTTTTTTTAATTCGTATTAAAATTGTTTACCAATAATTAAAAATATATTACACAGCTACAAACAGAAAAATGACATTATAAGTTACTGATTTGATGATTATCGTATTTCATATTTTGAGTAAAATTTCATTTTCCCGAATTTTTATTGTGATTTACCAAATTCCCGACTTATTTCCGTTTTTTCCCGATCACTTCAAATTCCCGGCTGATTCCCGTTTTCCCTGATTTTCCCGGATGGTAGACACCCTGATAAATGTTTTCAGCAAAATGCATCTAGTAAATTGCTGATTTTGAAAAATTAGTTCTTTGTACATCTTTTTAGTAAAATATTGTTTGCTTTGTTCATTTCTTCTGCTGTCAGTCGATACACTCTTCCAGTTGGTGTCGTTGGATCAACTTTAGTTATAATGTCAAATCTATTAACATTCATTATGTCTGGGAATTGAGGGTATTTAAAAAATGGACTAGGTCCACACGGCTCTAAAAAACTTATCTTGAAGTCTTCCTCTTTTAAACCAAGATCACACCCCAACCACCAATGGTTTCAATACTGTCAAGTTACAAATCCAACAATGTCACTTATCTCCAATAGGTTGTCTTCCTCTTCAACAGATAGTATTTCTCAATTGGAATGTAGTTGTGCAACTGTTGGGCCCCTTTGACTGTTTTTGCATACTTTAATCTTGGTTGTAAGAATGTGTTTTCTGTTTCATAATATTCTTTGGTTGAATACAAAAAAATTAATTTTTGGTATATTATCTTTGGCCCAATCATAAAGCTGACGAGGTGTCATAATCTGATCATTGTATACCATGTATACCATGCGTAGACTTACTAGGGCAGCTAGACATTTTACAGTCCCTCCCACACCAGCACAGACATTTTTGCCATTTGAGAAGGGAAAAAAATTCCACTCTGATTTTATGCCAAAGTCTTCTTCATGAAAGCAAAGGTTGAAAAAGTTAGACTTATTTTTATATAGTGATGCAGCTCCATCTGAGAAATAATGTATTTTTTCAGTTGGTGTGGGAAAAGTTTGCTTCAAGAAATCAATCATTACTTTTTTAAAGAGATGTACAGCTACTGTATCATGTGACATACAGTCAGAGATAATTATCAGACTTATATGCTCTATTGTTTAAATGTAACATTCTCAATACACTTTTGCTCAAAGCAATCTTCAAAATGAGATCTAAGTTCGTCACTGCCCGGGCAATCATCACATTCACTAAAATAGCAATTTGTTGTTGGTTCAATACAGATAATATTAAATATCAGATATTTATATGTTTTTATTGGCATTCCTCCATCATACATCTCAGACATTTTGCATTGAGCCATCATTAATTTTACATTTTGATGTGTCACACAAACACATACAAAATGTGAGCCACTTCAGCCAATGAGCACACAGTGCTATGGACGAAGCTCACAGAACTTTGTAAATCCAATTTTACACTCTGGATGTCGTTCTTTGAACAATACATAACCCTCTCTCAAAGGGTTCAGAATCAAACATTTTTGAACATGAGTTCGTTTCCCATCTATTTTAACTGAGACAATCTTTTTTTCCAGGCATATGACGGCTAACTTCTTCATTTTCATAAAATTATTTTGCTAATGCAAAAGTGTCTGGATCTAACGTTTTCCCTGGCCGCAGATTTGGTGATGACATACCTTTTTCCTTGACAAGTCTTTTTGCTTTTCTCGCTATAAAATTTGAAACAAAAAATTCATTTTTGATTTGTTTTAATGTCCAACTTTGAGGCAGAGTTGTTAAAATTTGCATCTTTACGCTTTTGTATGTGGTGGAGTTAAATTTTTGCTTTAGCTATAATTTCTGTATTGGCATTGCAAGTTTCTACAAATGAACTGCCTGGGCTTATATCCAAAAATTTTGTTCTGAAAGCTTCAGTAACTTTTTTTTAACTTTTCCTCAGAATATTTCTCCTCTGATAAACGTTTTTTTTTAAAGTATTCTATCTTTTGAGAGGCGTCCTAAGACAACATTAAAGCCCGGCTGAAAATCTTGTTACTTGAACTACAATTTTCATCATAACTCATGATCCTATAGGCATCCCATTTTGAAATTTTCAGTTTATATAGATAATTAATAGTTAAATAACATATATTTTTTTCAAAATTTTCAAAAAACACTATTACAACTATTTTTTCAATTTTTTTTTTTCAAAGAGTGAGAGAATTTTTTTTTTGGTTAAAAGTGTGCCAAGTTGTATATCAAATTAAAGCCCATATCAAATTGAAACAAAATGAACCAAACAGCATAATTCTAGCAGCAATAGAACAGAAATTAATAATTGAAAAATGTGGCGCGGGAGAAAAAATCTACTTTAATTGAAATTTCAAAAATCGATTTCTTGAAAACGGGGCCATCAAACATTCTTAAAAAATATATTTGTGGTTAGTTTTAAGGGAAGAATAATTGGTAAAAATTTCATTTAAATACAAAATGGTCAGGTTGAGTGATTGGTTGATTTGACATGAACTGACCCCCTCGTGAAGTTTACCAAGCCTTTAAAATATTAAAAATTAATAAAATTATTTGAAAAAAATGTTCCTATAGTCAGATTTAAGTAAAATTTTGAATATGCATTTAGTTATGGTATTTATGTTTTTTTTCATACACTTTATGCACATATTTACAACTTTATAAAAACCACAAAAATATAAATTAAGGGCCAAAATACAAATTAAAATACCAATAAGTAAATTACTTTTTTATTCGGGATATTGATGTGCACTTTTTGAACAAAATGATTATTTAAGCACACGGCTTATTATTAATCATTGTGAAAGGAAAACGCACACATTTCACCAATGGTAAAGTTTTCTGACCTGCTGAGAATCAAACCCGGGACTCTTAGAATGAATAAAATTCAAAGTCAAATTTCTTCATAGTGTGAATCTACAACTCGAAGGTTGGTCCTGATTGATGTGTTTCCCATCCACCTGGAGCAGTGCTCATTCACACCTAGCTATTGGGTTGGTTGGTGTTGCCCAACCGTACCATTTGAGAGAAAGCTCAAGTAGTAGGGAAGTCATGAAAGTATGGTGGTTTCCACCACCTCATTGCTTTACACAATGGATTTTTATGTGTGAGCGAGAAAGAGCCTTTAAATTTAGCTGGAACAGTATCTCATTTATCTTTCAGGGATTCTTTTACATGTCAAAATATACATATGGCCGATGGCTTTACCTCCTTTATGAGAAAGTTGGGCTACAAATTTTCATTGCACAGTAAAAATATATCAAGCTTAGGCAGGTTTAAAACAACTAACTCTAGGTTGTGAAGTAAGCACTTTAGCCCAAGACAATTGATGCCGCTGCAAATTTCTTCAAAGTTAAAAAAAATACTACATCCAGACTGAATACAACCTGTCAAATTCACAAAATTACACAATTCAGTTTACTTATATTTACATTGATTATCATTAGGCTTTCAGTGAAATACTTAATCTAAATCATTGGAATTGTAAAAAATATCCTAGCAAAAGGGTCATAAAATTTTAACTTACATTTTAATCCACTTTATGAAAGTTCAAGTGTTGGCAACTATGTATTTGTCAAGTACATAATAGGAGGTGCTAGAAGATTTATTTACCTAGAGGTGTAATGAGTTGATCTAAACATGAATTTTAACTTGGTGCCCCAAGCCTATTGTGGTATAGGCATATTGTGTGGCTACAGGGAGATCATTTTTGGAAAGCTAATATTTGCTGGAAAATATTCTGTAGGATCTCCTTTATCTATAGGAAAAAAATCACCTTAAATCTTCCATGGGGAACATGCCTCCATCTTGGGAAAATGGCGGACAAAAGAGGTTTTACTAATTTATCTCATAAATGGTTGCCTTTACGAGAAAATACAAGAGAAAAAATAAAATATATTTAAATTTTCTATAAAAAAATTAGTTCTTTTAATTTTTCTTTATCTTGTACAGTTAAAAAGTTATGGTTAATTATATACAAACCAATGATGTGCAAATAGTCTAGTTTATGTGCAACGTGTTATTTACTTCATAAATGTATACCATGCTTACAGTAGCTAAAAAAGAGAAGCTCTGAATAATTCTCAGATTTACAAGAATACAAATTAATTAGTATTTGGCATGTTAGTATACTACATTTCAATAGTTTATGATTGCATTACTAAATCACAATAGTGTCATCAGCTTAGCCAAGAGTTGTCGCTTTGGGTTGATTTGAGTGGTTAACTTTTTTACTCTTATGTATCACAACTCTCCAGTTCATCATGTGAATCATCTTCATCAACGCATTGAGAAATTATGCCTAAAAAAGAACTAGACCTAGAATTCTTTTTTAATGGAAACTGTGCCATACCTTCTCTGATTCACACTCATGCCAACAGCTATTTCACTAGTATTATTATTAGCACCGCGTCTTACTACCCGTTCGGGTTATATGCACTTACGCTAGTGTGTAATGGTAGGGTGATTGTGAGATGAAATGGAGGACCTACAGTTTAACGTGGGTTCGAACCACGGTGGAGGCCTGGCATTCCCCACATTCATATTTCCCTAGTAGAATCAGCTGTTTCCCTTTTTTGGATATCAGCTGCTTTAAAAGCGCATGTCTTTAGAAGTAAAGATTTTCTTTATCTAGATTTGTGAAATTGGCAAAAACCATTGTGACATTGCTGAAGCATTGAAACAGGTTGTAACAAAGTTTAGGAACACTGAAACTGTCATTGACAAGCATCAGTCCGGGAGACACAAAAAGACAACCCCACAATAATACAGAATGATTATTCATAAATCCAAACTTAATCACAATGCAAGCCTGTCAGAACTGGTTAAAGACTAACATCAATCATCTTCAGGTTGAGTCCTTCTACGCCTAATACAGGTGGGCATGAACTCTCATTAAGATATCCAAAAGCCTCGTCCGCCGTCTATGGTGTTATGAAAGAAAGAACTTGGTGAGAGAAGCATGGAGAAGAGTAGTCTTTTCAGACGAGAGTGGATATGAAATCTTTCCAAGGAGGAAAATTTCAAGTTTGAGGAACCAAAACCAAGTAACTCCTTCAGGCATGCGTCGCTCCCGCAGTGCAAAAGAGTAAAGAAGCCATCATAACGTGGAGCTGCATAACTTCTGAGGGAACTGAGAATAATTTATGGCTGTGTGAATAGTGATCAATACCAAATTAAGAACATGGAGGAGGTCATGTTTTCAAGTGGGAGGAAACATCTTGAAGAAAATTACATTTTCCAACAGAAAAATGTGCCATACCACAAGTCACATGCATCCACAGCATTGTTTGCGGTGAACGATGTTGAAGTTTTGGATTGACCGGCTCATAGCCCAAATTTAAACCCTCTGGAGAATCTTTGGAACTGGACGGCAGTCAAACTTGCCAAGAATAAACCAAGGAACAAGTCAGAACTCAAACTTCATCTTGCGGTGCTGTGAGAGCAGGTTACAAAGAAAAGGTGTGATAAGTAATATGATAGACTCAATGTCAAAGAGGGTGAATGAATATCGGATTGTCAAAAGTGGCCAAACTTCCTCCTACTAGCCTAAATAAATATGTACTCGTTAATATATCTTTTTATATGTTTTATAGTTTTAAAATAAGCCCAAATATAGCTTAAGATTAGTAAAAGTAAATTTATTTTTTTAACATTTTCCCTCTGTGTCCCTAGAACTTAAGAAAGGCATTGTACGAGGCACGTCCAGAAAGTAAGAGTTCTCAATTTTTCTATTTAAAAAAAAGTACTTAAAAACCAAATTAGAGGATTTTGTTGGTAAATATGTCAGTTATTTCTCCACCTAGCCGCCTTCCCGTTCTATGCAGGTTTTGAGCTGTGGCACAAGCTTTTTGATACTCTCCTCAAAGAATTCTTTCGCCATCTCCTTCCAGTTCAGGACCTCTTGTTTCACCTCCTTGTTGGTTGAATTTTTTTTTTCTTCACCCATATGAGTCTTCAGGGAGGTGAAAAGATGAACGTTTGAACGCACCAAGTCAGGGGAGTATGTGAGGTAGTTCAAAATGTCCCAACCAAAGGAGTCTAAAAGCACCTTGATGGTGTTGGCCGTGTTCAGGCGGGCGTTGTCGTGCAACAAGCACACTCCCTTAGTCAACATTCCCCTTCGTTTGTTTTGAATTGCTATCTTGAGCTTTTTTAGGGTCTCACAGTATCGTGCTGCATTAAACGTCTCCTCCAGAGGCAGAAATTAGATCAATATGATTGCTTTACGGTCCCAAAACACAGTGGCCATGATTTTTTTTTTTGCCCAAAATTGAGGTTTTAAATTTTTTGGCAGACGAGGAACTGGTGTGCCACCACTGTGGTGACTGTCTTTTTGTCTCAGGAGTGTAATGAGCCAACCAGGCTTAATCTCCAGTCACAATCGAGCTCAGAAAATCCTAACCTTCCAATTCAAATCGCTCAAGGAAATGCCGAGCACTAGCGACCCGATTCACTTTGTGCTGCTCAGTCAGTTGTTTTGGGACCCATCTTGCGCACAATTTTCGGAATCCCAGCATTTTTGTAGTTGTTTTGTGTAAGAGAGATCTGGAGAGTTCTGAAAACATCGCACAATTTTCGGAATCCCAGCGTTTCTGTAGTTGTTTTGTGTAAGAGAGATCTGGAGAGTTGTGAAGATAACGCAGAAATTTCATACACTGTCAATCAGCGGTCTTCACTAACAGTTTTCTCGATTTTTTTCACCAACTCATCGATAAAAATGGAAGGTCTTCCACACCTCTGATCGTCATGAACACTCGTTCTGCCTTCATTAAACTCACGACACCACTTAAACACGTTCGTTCGGCTCATAACACCTTCACCATAAAAAAAATTCTGTGCGTTTTTCCTTCAGCGAGAAGGAACCTGATGACAGCGCGCACCTCGCACTTGGCGGGATTTATCGACTTATTTTATACAGACACTACAAGGTGAGTTTTCATATTGAAATGGTCCACTTGTGCTCATGTTCAGAAGAACCCCCACTACCACTCAGTGTTGTCAACCTCGGGAAAAAATTCTCACAGCACGAGGGCAACCAATGCTCTTGCTTTCTGGATGTGCCTCGTATATGTAGAGGGTCAACCCAAAATAGCCAGCCGACATTCTTTATTTTTAAATGAAGGGTCAGTGAATTGGGGAGAAAATGGGCACTTCAAGTTTCAAAACTAAGAGAAAAATACTTTTTGGTGCGATTTAATATATGGTGCAGTGGAAAATCGAAATATGTCAGGTAATTATAAGAACAAATACGTATCTATAATAGTATATACGGTAATTTCATTTAAATGCATTTGGTTGAATTTTGATGCTCTTTTTTTTATTAACAATGTAGGTAGGTATATTGAGACATCATTTTACTTCTCTAATGATCACTTTTGGGCAAAATTTTGATATCCCTATTTTAACAAATTATAGTCTGCCTATTTTTCACATTTAGTCACAAAACGTGAGCCCAGTAACTTAAACCATTATTATTTAAATTAATTTGAGATTTGGTTACTTTTTACTTTGGTTAATTTTATTTTATTGAAAAAGAACAAAGCTACATGTAGCATATCAGCTAGTTTTGCAATAAAACAAAGAAAACATACTTTATATAGCCTAGGGCCTACTCTATGTAGCATATCCTATTATGTAGAAGTTGCCTTAAAAATATTAAATGATAAAATAGGATATTTCCAATTATTTAACATATTATGTCTAGATAGAAATGTTCTTAGTTATCAATTTTAATTTGATACTTGTCATGAATTTGGTTAAGTAAACAAGTTATAATTAGTAAACATGTGATAAATATGCTTTAACTTTGGCACATGACAGGAAATGGTCGCCTTCCACTAGACTCAAATATGAGATTACCTTGGAAAGCTTATGTAACATTACTAAAACAATGTATAGCTTATATTTATTAGAATATGCGTCCTGTCGAGTAAGTCTTAAAATTTTAGTTTTTTTAAATATTGTATTGCAAACCAGGATAATATGATTAGAAGAATTGTAAAATTAGTTAAGCCACTAAACTATGTCATGTTTAAGTCCAAGGACGCGTGAAAAACGTTTTTTTTTTACTAATGTAAAGGATTAAACACTAAAAAAGTTGACAGATTTCCGAACAGAGAGCAGAAGGTAAAACGTTTAAACACACAAGAGGCTTAGCTAATTTCATAAAAAAAAATCTACTTTGATTTTAGTATTATAGCAGAAAAGGCTATGTTCACAGAAAGGTCAATAGCCATGCATGTCTGGAAGCTATGCTCTATAAGTCAAGAAAAACATTTAAAACCAATTACAGGGTCACAAAAACCTAAATACCATTATTTCCGTTCTGTCAAAGTATCAGTCACATCAGGATCTTACCGAGGTGTGTAAGATCAACTATTCTTTGCACTGAGTCACACGCACAAATGGTTACGAAATAGTTTTCAAAGCGTAAAATTAGATCTCAACTTTGAGAACAAGTGGCGAGGATAAAAATTTAACCACAATAACCAAGTAAATAAAATAAGGCGCAATACAATTATAGAATACAAGTGATATATTTACCTTTAAGCATGTTTTGAAGGGATGTCGCACCACCCCATTCAAGACCCAACACACCCCACTAGAAATTAAACATGGCTGATTGGTTATTTTTCTTTAATGGCTGCTGGCAAAGTGGCGCCTCTAGCGAGCGCGAAGATGTTTGCGCGCGAAACCTGCGTACAACACCATTCTGAGCTCTCAAAATCCACCAATCAGAACGGTCATTTAAAAGGTATACCCGCAATGTTTGAATATGGCCTTGACCACATGGAAAAAATCAATATAAAAAAACGAATCTGGATCTGCGGCCTGCACCAAGTTGGGTAAAGAAAATATTTCTGACTACTACTGATGGAAGGGATTTTTTAAGGTTGATTTAATGATTTATAATAACAACATATTTAATTTTTAATTATATATGAAAATAATAATCATAGTAAAATGAATGGCTGTTGAGATTCTATTAGTATAGTATTAAGTGTCTACACTTTTTAAACTCATATTTTTATAAATCCATATCTAATCAAATAATGTATATTTCTATTCAGTAGAATTGTAAACTAATTATTTGAGGCTTAGTTATTAAGTTAACATACATTTTTATAGAAGGAAGTATTAACCAATATGTTAAAATGCGAATGAGGTATTTTATTGGTCTTATTAGTTAGTTAAACACTGTCAGATCCAATTGTCCAACTGTCAATTGCCAATGAATGTTTATTGTAATTTAAAATTAAATTTTGAATTGTTTTGTTATAAACCCTTTCTTGGTCCAATGAGCGTATGTGTCAATACCATACTCAAAAACAAGTGAGAGATTCAACTTTTGAATCTGCAAAACTTTAGAACTTAAATATTCACGAGAATTCAACATTTATTCAATTTGTTTTTTGATTAAATACATAATCCTTAATACAATCCAGCTATAGGCCTATTTAAAATAGATAATGATGATGATGATAATGCTCCTCTCCACACTCCACACTCCCTTTATCCACCTGTCCCTGGATCTTCATCATATGGCCTCATACCCACCACCTCAATTTCGAGCATCCTCCTTGGAATCCTCCCCTCTTCCACTCTATTCACATGTCCAAACAACCTCAATCACACCTTCTCTATCCTTTCCTAAAGGGGTTCCTCTTTCACCCTTTAATTCTTCACCCTGTCAATTCTTATCACTCCCAGCCTACTCATAAGAAATTTGATCTCCCATGTCTGTATCCTGCTCATATCCCTTTCCTTCATACCTCAGGATTCTGACGCATACTGTAATACTACCTGACATATGATGTTGTATTAATCACTCCTTTGCACTTCTGCGGCACATCTTTAGTCACGGCCAGACTTCTGACACTTTTCTAAAAAGCCTCAGCTTACCTCCCTCTCCCTCCAATTACTCTCTCGTTTTCTCTTCTTTCCTCTAGCACACTTTCCAAGTACTTGAAGCTTTCCACTTTCTTAAGTTGCTCTCTTACTAATATTACTCCTCCTTTGTGCCTATTTTCTTTTCATGTTGTAATCACCAATTTGCTCTTCTTTGCATTAAACTTCATTTTTTATTGTACTACCACTTTATTCCATACATCCAACTGTTCCTGCACTCCAAGTTCCTGGTATCCCCAAACCATCAGGTTGTCTGCAAACACCATTGCTTTCATGTTTTCTTCCCCTACTCTTCCTAACACCTCTCACATCATTAGATCCATTACTACCATGAATAACAATTATGATGAACCAAACTAATGTTAAAATCAATGTTTGTTTTCTTTATATGGTCTTTATCCTTTAACCTCTCAAATTCCGGCAGATTTTTTTAAAATCCACCCTCCACATTTTGTATAATTTTATCATTAAAGTTGGGGGTAGCTTGTACAAGTAGTACAACACATAAAAGAGTGATACAAGCAGCATTAGTGTGCTACCTCAAGGTTCCAAAGTTTGTCAGTAATCAAGTATTTTTCAACCAATTGTGGTGTTTTTTTCTTGCAGTACACCTTACTATCTGTTTGGACTGTAGGCCTACCCATAAGTGAAATACTTTTAAACTATAACATGTAAGTTTAAATTATTATTAAGATATGAAAAGATAATTAACTTATATCTAATAATCTAGTAATGTACCTGATATGTTGTAAAGCCACCTTCTTCGTATTCTCCAACACCACATTTCAAAGCTCTCCAAATATTTATTTCCCATCTTCCCAAGAGTCCAAGTTTCTGCTCCATAAATTGTGATGCTCCAACTGTAGCATTTTATCATTTACAAACTCAACTTGCTTGTCAGCATTAACCTCTTCTTGTTGAAAGCTTCCTTGGCCATGGTGACCTTCGAATTAATTTCCTTGGTGCATCCTTTGTTAACAGATTTCCCAGGTACTTTAACTGCTCTATGTTTTCCAACTCCTGGTTTTCCATTTTGATTTTCAGTGGTTCTTCATTTTTTTTAAATCCCTATCACTTTTGACTTCTCACTGTTGATCTCCATGGCATAACTTTTCCCTACTCCACCAGCTGGTCCATCATTTCCTGCAACTCTTCTTTATTTTTGGCCAGCAATGCTAGATCATATTTGATTTTGTTGATGACGCAAGTTGACACAAGTTCAACAGACTGGGTGACAAACAGCATCCTTGTCTCACTCCTCTTCTTATCTCTACGCTCTTGGTCTCTCCATCATTCAACCTCAACTTTACTTGCTGTCCCAAATACAGGTTTGTAATCAGCCTTTTGTCCCTCCAGTTGATGCCAATCTTCTTGAATATTTCCCTCGGTTTCTTCCATTTCACTTTATTGAACGCCTTTTGCCAGTCAATGGAACCAATGTAGGCTTCTTCCTTGACTTCCAGCACACTTTCTGAATCTGATTGGTATTCTTCCATCACACTTTCTAATTTACTGTTCCAGTCACCAGTTGAGTATTCTTAATATGATATTCCCGACATGAATGGCGAGGAAGATGGTACTGTGGTCACTGCATTTCTTGGCTTGGTTCTTCTTCTTTAGAGCCACCATGGTTACATCTAGAAAGTCCTTTAGCCATTCTCCTGTTTCGTAGATTCTATTTATTTATAAGTTTTGTCAGAGCCATTAATCTGTTGTTTCCCAGTTCCTTCAAAAGTTCAGCTGGTATATCATCATCTCCAACAACTGTCCTTCTTCGCATATCCATTATGGTCCTCTCCACTTCACTCTTTAAAATGCTAAGTCCTTCGTCTTTCTCGACCTCTTCTGCTGCTTCAATCTCTAGATTTCCTGGTCGATTTTCCTTGTCGTACACTTCTGCTACATATTTTTCCCAAATCATAAGAATCTCTTTGTCATATAACCTTTGTGGTTTTCTATTCCTATTGTTCACAAACCTTTGCTTTCTGGTATATATAAGGTCATAGTATTTCTTTACTTAGTTTGATTCTCTCCTTAGCTTGTTGTTTAGCTTCATATATGCTTCTTTGTAGACATTTTTCCATTTCCTTCTTTATTCCATTTTCTGAAGCATTTCTCTTGCTATCTAGGGCTTTTGTGCAGATGGAATAAATAAGTTAATTAAAACAACATAATATATGATTTGGTTTAGAGATACTGTGATCTATCATTATAAATAATTCTGTAGAATAGATATGTGTAATATCCTTACCAACAATATTTTTGGGCTAGCTAAATAAACTTAAGATAAATTAAAGCATTATAGTATAAATACTATCATTATTAGTGATACCCTATTATAAATATGGAAAGAAAATTATTTCCTAATGTTAACTATTTTGCTAATAGAGCACATTGTGCAACCAAGCTCTTCATGTAGAGGATAGCAGTTAAGGGGAAGGGGAGGGTTAAAATTGTAGTTTGGAAATAGCTTTAAAATGTATACAGCACTATCTCTGGTTATCTTTTGCTCATATGTTGTAATTTGACTACATGGTTAAATTAAAATGTTATCACTCATATATCAAACAATGGGTTTACATAATGATGGAACGTAAATGACTGATATGACTTGCACCAGAGGCAACATGGGATAAGACGTCAACCTCATCTAGTCTGAATTGCTGGTGACTAGGGGTTTGAATCCTACTAAATGTAGTGATTATGTTTTTTCTTAAATTGTTTCCCACTATCCTTCAACATGCATATGAGTACAATTATTTCTCTAAATGTTAGCTTCCTTATCAATCACTATCCTATTAATGTAATTAAGTATGAATAGTTCAGATAACTACAGTAGCCCCATGGCTTCTTTGGTGATGACTGACAGCTTTGAAAAGTTGCCAGACCAAATTTTGTATCCCTACGCCGAACCATATGTTCTGCAAAAACATGTGTTTAGCAGCTGTCACTTCTGACAGTCAAAATTAGGTATATACCTAAATGTTGACTGTCAGAAGTCAGCTGTGAGCTGTCAGTCAGCACCAAAGAAGCCATGGGGCTACTGTAGTAAGATGTGGTGCATAAAAAATCTCAAAACATTATCATTTTAGAAAATTATCCAACTAAATCATCTAACACCTACTAACTAGCTGTAAAAGAATGGTCATGTTTTGTTGACTACTGTACTTTTTATATTATAGGCCTACAGTATAACCTTGATTATCCAGACAACCAGCTATCAGGATTTGTATCACAACAGTGGTTTTTGTTAAATTCGGACAAAGTAATTTTTAATAACGTTTTCTTAACTTTTCAGTGTTTTATTTATGGTATGAAATTGCTTTTAAGAAGTTTGAAGATTTTATTTTAAGGTGCATAATAAATACATGTACTTTGTTTAGTATGGTATAAGGTCATGCCACGAATTATGTGAGTACTTAATGGTACATTTGTCATATACTTTTAAATTTTAGTATTGTACTATATTTTAAATTGTCTTTTAGTGTGATTTTTTTTTTCTCTATAAGATCAATAATTATCCAGATTTTTGACTATATGAACTAGCCTAGCTCCTAATTAGTCGGGATATACTATATGTTTATGTTTTTTGTAGAATTGTTTGTATTACTCTATGGGCTTATAATATCCTTGTAGTAAAACAACCCCATTGTTGTAAAGTCTAGTGTGGGGCACATGCCAGCATATAAGAGGGAACCTACTTGTGTTCAGAATGACTTATATCATTTCTTGATTACTTGTCCTTTACATATCAATGCTCTGCTTCACCTCAACTATCAGATGACTACATGGCAACATGGTGTTCTATGATGTTTCACACTTCTCTGTTTAAATATCTCACATTTAAAATATAGTATTTTTAGATTCTTACTACCAGGGACAAGCTATCCCCCCCTCCCCCCACGAAGTCAATGTGAGACTGCTGCTAAAAAAAACTTTAAATTAGTGAAATATGTTTGACATGAAAATCAAAAAAGACCCCCTCAACTCAGTCTCTAACAGCACCCATACCCATTACAATAGCAAATAAGGGGGCCAAATATAACAATGAGCACCTTTGATCCATAAATGAACTTTATACATTACATAACTTTAAATCAATGAGATCATGCCAAGCACTCAGTCAGATAAAACCCTGCACTCATATTGTAAACAAAATGTATTAGTATTTATGCTAAAGTTAAAAAACCCAAAAAATTTAATTTCAAATTATTATATATTTTTTACTTCATCCCTAACATGTAGTTTAGTTCTATACAGGAAATTACAAGCAAACATTTTAAGGAGTTCAGCCTGTGGGTATACACGTGTCTATTACCCTTGATGATCCCTTAAGAGTTGGCAGTTTTGTTCTTATTTTATTCCCTCTTTGACACAATTTGTGGATAAAATCCTGGGTCATACCACTTATCTCTATTCTTACTATTATATAATACTATATATTATCATATGATATTAATATAATATAATATACTAATAGAGGGTAGGTAGGTAGGTATGCCTTTTTAACATGCATCCTCTGAACCAAATTATGAACTCAGCAGATGACTTGCAAAACATCTTAATTCTGGAACAGAAAAAACACCCTATCTCTGGAATTAATTATTAATCACTGAAAGGGATGGCACCATTTGTATAAATTGTATGCTATTTTAGCCATGCTAGGAATCAAACCCTTGAATCTGATCTCAATGTTCGGACATGCCTTTGACTCAGCTAAGGTGTTGTTAGACCATTATAGTTTATCTTCTCCTCCAAGAAATTTATGAGTGATGGTGTTTCCTTTTTCTTTTTTAGCACCGTATCTTACTATCATTCAGATTATACGCGTGTGTACTAATTAAGCTGATGTTTTTTGGGATTAGGAAGGTTATATTTAAGGGAAGTGCAAATGCATTTGTGTGAAGTGAATGACTGATGTTGAAAGGGAGAGGTTTGGAGCTTATATGATGTGTTCCTCTCTCATTTAATCTTTGGTGGCTAAGTTCCTCATTCCATAGTTTCTTCCTCACCTTCACACAACCATATCGACTATTGCCTATTTTATTTTTCTTCTTTAATTCGCCTTTAAGGCATCACCTACTTTAAGGGAAATAACTTACACTGTCATAATTTTTATGATAATGATAACACTGAAGCTTTAGAAACACTAAAATAATGCTCATTTAATTTAATGTTCTGTTATGATCCTGTTAAAAAAGGACTGTTTCTAATTATTTACTTTGATCTCAAAACTGAAACATTGTTGAAAAGTACCCAACTTATACTTGCATTTTTTAAATTATTAGTTTTTAATATTATAAAGTTATCTACATTTTGGTGCAGACTATATTTTGAAATAAACTCCACTTCTTAAATAATACGGAATTTCTGGATGTCTGCAACGCGTCTCGGTGCTTTGGTAGGTAACTCCCTTAAGCTTATTTGTGTTTACTATATTAATATCAACTTTAGTATTGCTGCTTCTCTAACAATGATGTAAATATAACTTAGTTTTGTTACTGATTTCATAACCTCTCATATCACAGGTTTAAATAAATACAATTTTTTTTCATTTATTTATTGGGTTGGCACCATTACATCACAAGTACATTACATTGCGTTTTGGGAACAAATACATTGCAGGTCCATCACATCGCATTTCCCCCACCTATCTATATACAGCTAACCCTACTCTGACATACAACCAATAGGATTTAAGGGGTGTGTGTGTGTATATATATATATATATATACACACAATTACATCACATGTCCATTACATCACGTATATTTTTAATTTGAAGATTATATTTTTATTTTATTATTTAATCTTTGATCTTTGATTTTTGTTGTACCATAGCAATTGGAATTTACAAATTCAAGTCTCCAAGTTTGTTTAAGGACATTAGATTTCTGGCAAGTTAGAAACTCTCCCCCTTCCAAACGGAAAATTTAAGGTGGGCGAAATACATGAGAGTGGATATGCTAACATTTGCCCTGTCTTGAACAGATGAATACTTTTTAAATCTAACTAACTACTTAACTTCAAGATGAGAGTCGGGTACACTATCCTTGTAATCAACTTTGCCAACAAAGGGAGTCAGGCACATAATCCTTTCAACCAAACCTACCTTCATAGTGAGAGTGAAGCCTCGTTTATTATGTAAAAAGTTGGATCCAGCATGTTCGAAGACAAGACGTGGAAAATTAAGCTTTGTTTATTCTAGCCAACTTGTTGGACCAACATCCTGGTTCCTCCATATTTTTTTAATCAATCTACACATTTCTAGTCATGGATAACGACGTATTACTTGCCATTTCTTCATTTATTGTGGTGACAGGAAGTGTACTCTTGCAGAAGAACCAAAACTTAAGAAACAGTAGGGTGTTCGAAGTTTTTTTGTGCTAGACGTCGAATTGAAGGTGTGTACATGGTAATAATGAGTTAACTACATTTTGTAAAGTGGAGTTGATAGCTTTGTACACATGTAACATCACAAAGAACAGAATACTTTTGATATAAATCAATTAAGAATCTAGTAACCAAAGTTATTATTATTTATTCTTTTTAGTGAGGAATTCTCCATCTAGATATTATATTCTGAAAATTGAAAAAGGACACCTGGACACGGGTCCTGGGTTCGATTCTCGTATTCATGTGTAATTTTTCCATTTTCAGAATTTAAATCAATTAGTCTAACTATATTAGCCTTGTTCCATTCCATGATCACAAAATTATGCTAGTCTCCATTTTAAAAGTTAAACTAATCTGAAAATAAAACACATCCTTCACCAAGGTTAGACACTCATCCGACTCGATAGTGCATGCGCAGAACCTCCCAACTCGGCCAACATGTTGGGTTGGTCGTTTATTATCTCTAACAAATGATCCAACACAACTTGTTAGCTCGGACCGGCTCTCCCAACACCAACATGTTGGCCAACATCCCCGACAAGTTGGGAGTGCGTTTATATTGTAACACAACTTGTTGGGATCGTGTTGGCCAATATGGTTAGCTGTGTGTAAAGAGGTGGAGAAATGCGACGTGTTGGACCTGCAATGTATTTGTTCAAAAACTCCATTTAATGGACATGCGATGTAATTGGATATATACGCCCCTTCAATCCTATTGGTTGTACGCCAAAGTAGGGTTGGCTGGGTATAGATATGTGGGGGAAATGCGACGTAATGGACCTGCAATTTATTTGTTCCCAAAACACGATGTAATGGACTTGCAATGTAATGGTATACACCCCTATTTATTTACAAAGTACAGCACATACTAATTATAGCACCACTGTTTTTACAATTATTACTCTTTTACTATCAACATTTAAAGTTAGTTTCATATTTAAATGTTCCAATGTCACCAAAATAGTAAAAGTTGCTTACTAATAAAAAGGCTTTTTTCTTCTTCTGTATACATTGACTTAAAACTGGAAAGGCATGCAACCATTGTCACATCATTAATATCCCTGCATATGCATATATTGTTTTGCCATCAAGCAACAAAAGCATCTTTAGGATTCATTCCACAAGCTCTAAGTTTTAAATTATGCACTAATTAACATAGTTCGTTAATGTACACTTGTTATATATGTGCCTTTTTTAAACATGAAAAAACTTAAATGATAATACACACTATGCAGAACTGTAAAGCCAATGAATAAAATAACACTATAAACTAATCATGATAGTTTATATAGCCAGAACTATACTAGTTTTATTAATTGTCCTCTCAAATTGTATTAAGTGATATCAATTTGGTTGATATTCACAGAAAATGTATCATCCGAAATACTTTTCGTGGCGCTAACTCGTTCACTGATAAAAGTTATAGATATGGTTAGACAACTAGGCTCACTCGCATCATTGGGCATACAGGTTAAGGTGTCACCTTTCTATGATCTCACTGATGAGAGGTCAGGGTTCAAATCATGGCTAGATATACTAGTGGGTTTTTTCCTAATTGGTTTCTCCCTATATGCAAATTCTGGTGCATTTACTCTAAATTCTACCTTTATCTTTCCTAGCCCAGACAAGTAGTAAAGAGGGAAAAAAATTGTCTCATTTAGCTGCACTGCAGGAATCAAATCAACTCTTCTGAAATTATTCTATGAAACTTCATTACACCTAACACAACTTAGGCTGTCTAAGGCTCCTTTCACACAATCCAATTTTCAGTTGGTCGATCGTAATCGGGCATGCAGAAACATATTGAGAGATGGCTCCTTTCACACGTTCCGATTTTGCGATCGCCCGGTAAATAGTCGACTAACAAACGGGTAGCAGTCAGATTGAACCTCAACTGCTGTCAGATGTTGGCCGGGCGCCACAGGGCAGTTGATCATTGTTTTAAATGGGCATGTTTACACAGGCCGGTATTTAATTGTCAGACACCCTCCTGAACGAACACACTTGCTGTGCGGTTGATGGTCGAGTTGCATATGAATGATATGGATGTAGATACTGAATTACTGATTTGAATCATGGCCTGTGTTGTGGGAAAACCTTTAGAAAGTGGCAAGGACAGGAACAAGAAACACAAAAAAAAAAAATGCGCAGAGAAAAGTTTGTGTACACATAAAAGAAATTATTCGGCCTTATTTATACAGAAAATTTAATTTATCTAGGGATTTGATTAGGTTTTGAGAATAAGAACTTGCTTGGGGAGAATGATAACATTTATTAGGCGTGGAGGTGAATGGGAGAAGTTAGGTGCACCAGCTTTTACTAAAATACTTGCTATCTGGCAAGAATCGGATAATTATCTTTGCTTAAATTCTCGGGCAATTTGCGTTCAGCTGATATCTGCCGAATGAAAATCGAAATGTGTGAAAGGAGCCTAAGAGTTAGGAATTTTGTATGGTTTTGATATATTACTCAACTGGTTAAATTATTTGATTAGGAGTGCTAGGATTTAATTTACAGCTACAACCCAACCCTTTTGTATACATCTGTTTTGCCACTCTCTGATTATGGGTAACACAATTCACACTTAACATGGCTACTATTGAAAAATGAGGCAATAGGAACTAAAACAATAGTTTCAGGGAAATCAGTAAACACAATCAACATACTATATATTAGTTTCTTTATTTAATAATGATATAGAGGAGTGCCAAGGACCTATGTACAATACAGGTAAAAAACAGGAATGTTTATGCCAGTAAAAAACCCAAGGAATTTCACTAAGAAAACTGAAATATGCCTCCATATCCCTCTGTCCTTCCACCATTCTTCCTCCTGCACTCTCTTCCTTGGTCTCCCTTGTAATCTCTTCCCTACATAATTCATATATCTTCTTGTTCAATCCTCGGTCCCGGCACAGATTTATCTGATTACCAAACCCTTCTTTCACCTCTGGCAAGACATCTTGTGAATGTGGGGAATGCCAGGCCTCCACCGTGGTTCGGATTCCACGTTAAACTGTAAGTCCTCCATTTCATCTCACATTCACCCTACCATTACACATTAGCGTAAGTGCGTATAACCCGAACGGGTAGTAAGACGCGGTGCTAATAATAATAATAAATAATAATTAATCTTCTTGGAATCCTCTCCCATTCCATCCTCATTACGTGTCCATAACATATCATCCTTGTTTCCTCAACTTTCTCATGTACTCATCCTCTTGACCATACATCTCCATTCCTAATCCTATCTTTTCTGGTGACAGCTATCATGCTCCTTAAAAACTTAATTCCCATGGCCTCCACTTCCCTTGTTTCTTTTTTATCCAAAGTCCAAGTTTCCGCTGCATACATAACTATGGGTATGAAGTATGCTCTATACACTTCCTTACACTTCTCTATTCAATAGTAGGGGTCTTTCACATGTGTAGAAAACCTCTCCCTGCTGACCTTTTTTGTCTCAGTCACACTACCAAAATACTTTACACCCTTTGCTTCTTTCAAATCTACTCCATCCAGTTCTATCACTTTTCCTAGACTTGTTCTCTGACTTGTCATCACCATCACTTCACTTTTCACTATACTATATTTCTGACAAGACATCTTGTGAATGTGAGGAACGCCTGTGCCTCCACCGTGGTTCGGACTCCACGTTAAACTGTAGGTCCTTCATTTCATCTCACAATCACCCTACCATTACACATTAGCGTAAGAGCGTATAACCCGAACACGTAGTAAGACGCGGTGATAATAATACTATATTTCATTCCACACTCTTTCAATTCCTTCCCCCCCTGCACACACATATCATCAAGCATTTGCAAACATCATTTCTTTCATTTTCTCCTCCCCTAATTTCCCTGCCATGTTATTCATGATCATTTCTATCACCAATTCAAATAGTTATGATGAGAGGGCTCTTACCTGTTTCACATCAGGACTTGTTTGGACTAAAGGTTTGCTTATAAATGTATGTATATTAAGAAATATTAACACATGCAAATAAAGAATAAGTCTTATCAAGCTTTTTCAATGTTGCTGGTGACAAGAATCATGATTAAATCGTTGCCCATTTTTTCCTAGCCCCCCCAAGCAAGAGATTATGGGGCATGGGCAATATACTTATGCCCTTACCCTAGTTCATGATTTAATTTTACGCAAAAAAAAAGCATAAAACAATTAAAAAAATCCAACACACCACTGTTTATAACTATGAACAAATTGCATGGCTTCATAGCACAGGTTACACAATACACAGATCACAAAACGTTATTGTTTAACATGGGCACCATGCTTGAACTATTAGGTCACACATCATTCGGTCATGTGGAGAACAAATGCAAATTATTTAAATGTTTAAATTACTCACAAAATAGTTGTTCACAAAACCTAAGACTGAGACCAAGAATTTTTTTCACTTTGCAGTTTCATTGCTTTACCTTAACTTTAACCTCAACGAGATTTTAACATATTTTGTTAGTGTGATATGTTCCATACAAAAATCAGAAATGTAAATTTTTAATAAAGGATGAGTCTACTCAATCTTATTTTATGTTACTCGTGTGAATCATACCTAAACTGTGAACAATTTTTTTAGACCTATATCGTCTTCCCCCCTTCTGTAAGGTAACTGGGGGGGGGGAGGGGGATGTACCCATGTCCCCCCTACCTGAGTTTCGGTGCCTATGGCTGGTAGTCATTGGAAAGTTATTCCAAGTATTGTGAACCCAATGGATCAAAGTTTTGTGACACATCCATTAATCTCTTGCATAGTGCAGATTATTTGTTAATCAGAATGTTCAAAGGTTTATTCCAAGGGATTGTTATTGAGAGGGTGACTTTAGAGAAATTCACCTGCGTTAGCGTGGAGAGGGAACAAAAACCCAATAATAAATCCTATGTGGAAAACCACCGCTCCATGAGCACCTGGCCAAGATTTGAAGCCGCTGGCAAGTGATATTTTGTTTGTCATGTCTATTATGTCAAACAACAAAGTCAACCTTTTTTAAAAAAATAACTAAATTAACACAATTTTGTCCCGTTTTGTGATTTTGCTACTCTTCCATCTACATAAGTCTATATATTTCCTTTTATTGATTGCTTTAAATTGTTATTAAAGTCAAGGTATTGTTTTGATAGTTTTATTAATCTCAAATACAAGAGGGTTCCAAAGTCCCATCTCTGTACATAATATATTGACTTAATTAGTCTTGATGAAGTATTTGACTTTATAAATTATCTGTGAAAAAGATGAAGATATTTTACAACTTTTAAATATATGGACAAAGTAACCAACAATTTACATTCTGTGAGTGTTTATGTAAAATTATACACTGCGTTCAGGACAAAACGCAGCAACTCCAATGTTGGGAATGTTATAAAGAAATACAAGAAACAGTTTAAAGCCGTACAGAATATAAACTATTACAAATTAAGTCAAGTTAAAAATTTGTTAAAGCATTTAATTTGTTTCAGAATGTTTTAAAAATGCAATGTAAATTATGTGTGTTTGAGCGAGTTTTTTTACATCTTTAATTTGATCATAATATATGTTGTGGATGAAATAAAACTTATCAAATTCTTTTTAACATAGTGACTGCCATCATTTCTTTGTGATTAAAATTATAATACTGCACTTTTGTCAGTTACTAGGCATTGAGGTTATAGCAATATTAAACAGGGCAGAAAGTGTTGACACATTTAACAACACTATCTTTACTATTTTAACTACTAAATGTTTCAAATTAAACTTAAATAACAAAAGATTGACAATTTTCTATATAACCTTAAATTATTAATTGTTTAAAAACAATGTCAATTTTAAGTTTACTTTGAGGCATTTAGTGGTTAAAATAGTAAAGATATAGGATTATTAAATGTGTCAACACTTTCTGTCCCACCCTTTATTAGTAACTAGAGTTAATGGAAATAAAATGCTAGCCTGCAAAAGCAATTAAACATAATATATTTAACTACATATCACACAATAATATAGTCAAAATCCCTGAATGTATATATCTATTTTCTAATCCAATAAAACTTTGCTTATTTACCTAACAAATAATGAATAAGGAAACAATTCACTAATGTAAAATCAAACATTACAGGAAATTTACATGTAACATGGGAAAACTTTATTTTCTTGTGTTTCAATTCAAATCTCTGTAAATTAAAGAAAACACAAAAAACACTAAATTGTACAGCTAAATAATAAATTATAAACTTATTCTAATGCTTTATTTACAGTACACATTAACATAACCTGAGTTTTAGTTAATAAATAAAGGAAGAAGACAGACAATTCTTTACCGAATGTTCAGATGAAACTAATTTTTAAAGAGAAAACAGATTCTCACTTTTTGCCTTTAGCTGTTAAAAATTAATTTAAAAAATATATTAGTATTGCTCAAAATAAACCAGAATGATGGCAAACTGGCAAATGAATTTATAAACAAGCTTTAAAAGTAGTGATATGATGATATTAATATGCCAAATTGAATTTGTTTAATATATATGAATATATTTGTAATTGAAAAAATGAATGTAACATATTTCAAAGGAATCAAGCTTTCTTTCAAAAGGTTTTAAACAAAATAAATGGAAAAGAAAGGGGTCAACTTTTTTTTATAACAGGCAGTTCCAGAATATATTTATCCTCAAGAATCCAGATACAAATTTGAAAATGCAACTAGAAGATTTAAATGGTAATGATCAGTGGTGGTCAGTCCATGTAAGCATTGAAAGCACTGCTTGCCTACTTTCAGTGAGATAATTATTATTATTCCATTAGATAAATTAAAATAACTTAAATGTTTAAAAAAAATCCCCAACATATATTTTGACAGCATCTTTAAGTTTTTTTTAAAATTTTTCAAGTGTTTCTGTGGAGTTGTCTTCCCCACGAAGCCCCCGATAGCGGCATTGCTTACTAAAAGCCATCCCAACAGTACCTCTATGACCTTCAAATTGCATGAGGGTTGAGAGGTAGGGGAAGAGACTAAGGCACATGCTCATCTTATATGTCCCCTATACAATCAGTAGAGGTAGAATTAAAAGCAAAGTTTAAACTGCCTCGTGCTACTGTGGAATGAAATAATAACTGTAAATATCTACCTATTGCCCATTGCCAATGTTGGAGCATGCACATTGTCAATTATACTTTAGTTGGGATGATTGGCGGGTCTTGTACGGGTCATAATTTGTTTTATTAAGGTGTTAGTCTTTATATTTTATTCTATTTATCATATTATTTATTTTAATTTAATTTAGATTTTCAATATATGTGTGGGTAACAAGGAATTTATAGTTAGTATATTAGTGAAATCTTTTTTAACCTTTCAAGACCTTTCTTTTAAAAGTGAGATTGTTAAAACTGGTAGACCAACACCTGACCTTCTGCAACTTACTTTCAGTAATTTTATAGTAAGCCTTAATCCATGGATTTAAGTTGTTTTACTATATTCAGGGTCCAAAAAGCCCCCAAATTATTGTAATAATTAAAAAAAAATTGACTTTGGGAAGTACATATTTTGATAAGTATCACCTTGCAATTTAATCCTCCTTTCAACATATAATAAACAGTTTCGTTTTAAACATATATATATATATATATATATATATATCTTTTTTTATAGCACCACATCTTACTATCCATTTAGTTCATACACCTATGTACTAATTACACTAATTGTTTAGGGAGTATAACGATTTGAGATTAAGTGCACCCATATTTCTATGGAAGGAGAATGGAAAACTATTGAGGAAAAAACCACCCTCAGTGCACCCGACCGGGATTGAACCCTGATCTTCTCGTCTTTGGCAGTATAGTCTAACACTAGAGTTATACCACACAGCCACTGAAGCTGGTTAAAATATAAATGATCAAACATTGATCATGGTGATGGACCTCACACCCATCATTTCAGTGAGCCACTGAATCACTTATATTTTGAGAACTATATTTTTCATTTATTTCTGGCAATTTTCTTACTATAACTCTGATAAGGGCTGTGTGTGTGTGACCTTTATAGGAAATACAAGTGATTAAATACTTCTGAAAATCAAAATGAGCATCATATTGTGAAATGTTTTCAAAATTCAGTTAATTTAAAACACTTAAAAAATTCCAAACTCCAGTCATTTCCTACTTAATTGCAAGATTTCCTCTAGATTTTTATTAATCTTATCAAGGATTAGAAATAGGAATTGTATATTAGAGAGCCCAAGTGAATGATAATATGGGAGACTCACTCACTATAAATATGACCCTAAATTTCGAATATAAGCAACAGAAGTAAATTTTTTTAAAGAACTGACAAGTGTTTTTTTTTTGCCCTTTTTTCTAAACATATAGGTAGATTATTTGACAATAAAACTTTATACAAAAGGATAACATAATATTACTCTATCTAAATAATAAATATAGGTGTACAAAGTTATTTGCGAGTTCATGGTTAAACTTGAGAAATAATAAATGAAAATTTAAAGATTAACTGTGTTTAAACTTAGATATTGAAAGGAGGATAGAAGGGCAAGGCCTAGACAATTACCAGAAAACTGTAAGCTCAAAGTTCACAACTAGAACAAAACAGAGAACATAGTTATGTAATTTTCAGGGTAGATCAGTCCTCTTCTTGAGCAGAAGAGAGTATAACACAGCCATGGCATCATAGCTAGAGGTTGATCATGGTCACTTAGATTCTGTTGTTGCCTATTTCTTGATACAACCTTGATCAACCTCTAGCCATGCTGCCATAGTCATGCCTGTGTTTTTTTACTCTCTTCTGTTGAAGAAATGGAATGATGTACCCACAAAATTTCATAAATTATTTGTTTTGTCGTGTTTTAATTGTAAACTTTGAGGCCTAAGGTATCCTGAGAAGTGTGTAAGCCTTGCCCTTCTAACCTCGTTTCAATGTTTAACTTAATACGGCTATTTAGTGCCATTTTCCCTTTATTTTTACAAATGTTTTCCTCCAGATTATAAGTGCAGACAAATATAAAGAACAATAATCATGCAAAAATAAAAGCTACAAATTCTTCCTTTACATGGGATTTTTTTTCTCCTCTTTTTTAAGAAGTTGCACTTCATTTTATTGACTCCCTCCTAGTGTGTTTCGATAGAATGAAACCTAGGTCAAGGGATTAAGTGATAACAATCAGTTTTATTCATGTGACAGCAGTGTAAAGTGTGAACTGTATTTTCAATGTTAAAGCCATTGTATTAATTCAGAGTTGTGGCCAATCCTATTCAGTGTGAATCTTCTAAAAGACTGAATCCCGAGCTAGTGTTTGGACACACACTCCTCTCAAAACCGACTTTGGAATTTTCCGTGCCTAGAAATTTTTACGTTCATCCAGCTTGTTTGAAAAGTTCAAGAGACTCACTATTGTTTCCCTTTTCCTACTTTTGTATTAGTTTCCTTGCCAGCCCCTCACTAAAGTCACATGTAGCCTTCTCTCAGTTTAACGGTCTGGATAAAATGGTAGGCTAAGTGCTGCCGGAAGGCATACTAAAGTCTTATTTGCTTGTTTTAAAATATCTTTCGGTCTAATCTTATTATATATTTCAATATTACTTTTTGACAATGTGTATTTAATTCCTGTGGAGTCACCTTTTTAAAACTCTAAACGTTGCTTTTGTTATGAATCCTCCGTTTTTGGAGATCATAGATGTTGTATACCAAGTCCCAGAATAGTGTATGGCAACTAATGTAAATATTACTGTAGAGTAGCTGTCATGGGAAACATGTTTTTATCTCCATTTTATTAAATCTGTATCCTCCATATTGGCCTTGTTAGGAACTATACTGATATTATTTATTGCTGCCATTGTTATAGGAATTCTTGTACCTATGGTTTATCATTGTCACCATATTGGTATTTGAATAGATGCACTTATTTAGTGTTGATTGTCCCCATTCTATATCTTTATTATAATGGTATCTTTTTGTTACTTGAGGCTCCTGAGCATGTCTACCATTTTTAATTTGAGTATTATGTAAGGCTAGACCTTATCACCACTCTTTTTGTTTGCATGTCTAATTGATATGGTACATTGGTACATTTTTGCCTTGCCTTTTGTTTTCTCAATAAACATGTTCAATTTACCTCTCTGACTATTTTATTCATTTGGGGCTGATAGGGAAAGGGGGTTTACCTTTTAATTTTTCCTACCCCTCATTCCTGTATGATCTTCCATAAATAACAAAAATAATAATAGCTATTTTATCATTACGCAGCATTCTACTTGTTTAAACTTGGACAAGAAATAAAAAAAAGGCATTTCTTGACACTAGTTTTTCGTTCATCCCACACTTTATATATTATAAATTGACTCCCTAAACCAACTTTTGTACTACTAATTCGGACTTTAATACATTAGTTGAAAACAATGTCAGATTTGTCAATGGCACGGGGCTTGTGCAGTTAAATAAAGATATTTTATTGCACCTCAACTTATAAATCAGGAGAATGAAGGAAATTAAACATTCGTATAGTGATTAAATTTGGGAGAAGGTGGAGGAAATGGGGATATAAACACATAAAAGAGAACTAAAGGCCACTATACACATACAGGTATACCGAATGTGCTAGTGCATTCACACAATACAATTTTTCTTCTTCAGGATGATGTTTGTTGTTGATTTTCTTTACAACACTTTCTTTGTTGGCAGTGGGATCAATCTCTTTTATTTTCCCCACCAATATGCAGCTTCTTTTTTGGGCCGGAAATGGTAGTCTGTTGATTTAATTTTCTACAGACATTGTTCACCTTTGTAACTTTCTATAAACTCTTCTATGCAGTCTCCGTAGCTACCGCAACATTCTGCCATCATTGTGTACAATAGTAAGTTTAGAAAGAAAGGGGTTACCTAGGGGTCTAGAAGTAAGGTGTCAGACTTCTGTATTGGGGGTCTGGGGTTCAATCTTCGGTCCCGGCACAGATTTATATGATTGCTAAACCTTTCCTTCACTTCTAACAAGACATGTATTAATCACAACTTGTGGATGTGGGGAATGCCAGGACTCCACTGTGGTTCAAATTCCACATTTAACTGTAGGTCCTCCATTTAATTTCACAATTACCCTAACATTACACATTAGCTTAAGTGTGTATAACCCAAACGAGTAGTAAGACGCGGTCCTAATAATAACAATAATAGTAATATAAAGAAAGAACGAAAGTTATCTTATTAGTGAATGTTGTGGTGGTGGCAACAGCCACAAGTGAATTGAGCTGCCTGCGCACTTATGTACACATGCTCTAGTCGCCTGTGCAAGCCGAAATAACTGTACAGTTATGTCATCCACACGTCCAGTTATACCGGACAAGCGCACCTGTACAGGCAAACCTCACAGGTGTGCCTGTACATATGTAACGGCCTTAACACATTATAATTTTTGAAATGAGAAGACAAACAGTTCACACTTTATATTGCTGCTACTGAACAAAGAGGTAATGGCCACCCCCTTGAAAAAAATTGATTATTACGGCCAATGCCTCAACCTAGGTTACATTCAATATATTAGGATGAAGCATGAAATTTAAATAACTTTGTTGCCATAGAGATTTAAAAATGATTTGTATATTTCCAAACCCCCTGTTGCCATGGCGATGTATACATTAGGCTAGGCTAGCATGTTGGTGTTGTTACAGATACTATTTTATAATAGTAATAATTTTTAAAGATGGACAGGAATTAAATTTTTTGTTCAGGGTGGGAAATAAGTCAAAATATCAGGGCCGTGACGGGAAATTATAAAAATGACCCTTTATATATATTAATTTTTAAACTAATATGGTAAGACTTGTAAAAGCTTTAAAATTATTAAACATAATATAAATAATGGATATTAAAGTATCATAATACACAGTAGCAATTATATTTATGACATTTTTATGGAAATCACTTTAATTAGTAGCCTAAATTACTTTTGGAAATGATGTTTTATATTTAAATATTGGCAGAAAGTAAAAGATATATATATATATATATATAAAATTAAATATAAATTAAAAACCTATAATTTTAACAATGAAAAATATCAATAAGAATTAAAATAGTAAGCATGTTATTTTACCTAAAAATAAATTCTTACCCAGTCAAACATTTGTGAAAAAAAAGGTATAATAACAATTGATGAAAACAAAAGTTGTTAACTTAATCAAAATATAAATCAAATAACAGGAAATAAACTAATGTGAGAGATAATAGATTATTACTACTCATTCTGAATTTAACGGTTTTGCCTAGTTGTCAGTACTTTCATAGAGAAAAGAATCGAAGTATTGAGAATAGTAATATTAAGATAGATTCTGGATTCTTTCGATACAAATAATAATAGAGTTTTACACCTCTAATTTTAACATCTATTAATTATTATTAGCACTGCGTCTTACTACCCGTTCAGGTTATACGCCCTTACTCTAATGTGTAATGGTAGGGTGATTGTGAGATGAAATGGAGGACCTACAGTTTAACGTGGAATCCGAACCACGGTGGAGGCCTGGCATTCCCCACATTCACAAGATGTCTTATCAGAGGTGAAGGAAAGGTTTGGTAATCAGATAAATCTGTGCCGGGATCCAGGATTGAACCCCGGCCGCCAGCACAGAAGTCTGACACCTGACCCCTAGACCGCCAGGTCACCAACATCTATTAATGGTTCTCTAGTTTTGAAACAACTTAAATGTTCGTCAGGTCTAAAAATCCTGGTTATCTATGTTTGAAACCCCTAAATGTTCTTCATATATGAAACCCCTTAAATGTTATTTAGGTTTGAAACTCTTAATGTGTTATCTAAGTTTGATACCCCTTAATAAATGTTCTTTAAGTTTGAAAACCAATAAATGATCTCTAGGACTGAAATCCCTTAGTTAATGTTCTCTAGGTGTGAAACTTCTTGAATGTTCTCTAGCTTTATCACCCCTTAAATATTCTTTCTCTCAGTATGAAACTCCTTAAAAGTTATCTATGTTTGAAACCCTTTAAATATTTTCTAGAATTCACACCCTCTTGATATCTACTTTCTTTATGGCTTACTAACAACTCATAAATGATTAACCTTGGAAAGATCCTTCTCCCCTATCCCCTTAATTTCTACCCTCCAAAAAATGGTAGTGTAGAATATTTCAGTCCTCCTTTAACTCTTTCAAGTTCTCTCACTTGTTGAACCTAACAAGAAATTACTGAGAGAGCAAAATGAGTCAAGGGGCCTCCCCTCTCCACTTCAAATCCCCGTCCCCCAAGCTTGTTACAAAACCAAGAAGACTGTCAACAAAAGATATTAACAGTGAAGAGCTAGCAGTAAATGCTGGAACAATAAGTGTCCTTTGTTTCTTCCCACCCGAAACTTGACAGGCAAACTAATCCCGCCCGACATTTTCTCAAGCTCAAGTGTTCAAGAGGGGGGGGGGG